>JACMIF010001691.1:0-12365 GCA_014805445.1 Diplogasteroides magnus | reverse complement strand
AACATAAATTTTCTTTTCATTAACAATTTGGCAAATTCATTTTCTACAGTGACCTTGTCAGTTTGCGATTCGGCTCGGCGCCCTGGACAGCCCCTTTAAGGATCAAAGTTTGCACGAAAAATCCCCAACCAGAGCAGATAAAAGATCGTCTGCTTAAATTAATTTAATTACCTCTTCCTGATCGCTGTTTCGGCCGGCTCATCAATCTGCACGCGAATTCTGCCATTTGACAGTCCCGTAACGGTCAACTGCAACCTGAAACGAAGTTCATAATTAACACAGCAGAATCGTGCTGTAAGTTAACCCACTTGTTTTCTTTGTTGTAGAGTCTCGCGCTTATCTGCGATTCACCTCGCTCAACAGTGCTCCAGTCAACCTCGTAGCCAGTAGGCTCCTGCAGTGTTCAGCTCTGTCATGAGGCGAAAACAGGACCAAAGTACACACCGTTATGGCCCTGTGTCGCTTACAGAAACCCGACTGATCGCATCTCTTGAAATCATCACGCTTCACCGCAGAGACAACACTCAGGCACACAAGAACAGCTAAAGTAGATATTCCTACATGAAGAAGGACGAGAACACTCACTGCATAAAAGATGTCCGAATAAGGATGTTGTTTGTTTAGTTACCCGCATCCTGAAAAAAAACAGTAATTGACCAATATGCAAGCGATAAAATATTGGACTCTCGATCCACTGTATATGTACTCGAAAATGGTGATAAATTGGCTTATCACCTTCTAATCTATGGCCGCTTCCACGTGGAAGGACACGTCAGCATAACGGGCGGGGCTAAGGGGCCAAACCCGGTAAGTGTGCGATGCCCTCTAGCAGGCTCTATTGGAGTCAACAGAGAGTAGAGAACGCCTAGAGAGAAAGAAGTGTTTGTATCTGCATGTGTCTAGAACGAGAGACAATTGGGCAGAAATAGAGAGAACAAGATGCATGAGACGGACACGAGAGAGGGGTAAGCGAGGGCTTTCCCGGGGGTGGAGAGAGTGTGAAGGGATGAGAGGGCGAGAGAGAAGGAGGGTGAGCGCACTCACGTGAACGCGCTGACCAACAATGCTGACGCGTCCTTAGACGGCCCCTTTGGAAGGAAAGTAAACAGCTATGAACATTGGCATAGTTAATTAGATTTGTAATCATTTAAGTGTGAGTCAGACAACTTTTTGGGATTTAAGGCCGTTCTCCAAGAAAATGAATGTCGGTACGTCGAAGCACGAACACGGAATGCATTCATATCTGCACTGAAGTTGTCCAATCATCCATTCTTGAAGCTATTTACGACCAATTGTCCATACCCACAACTGTGATTTTACACTGTAATTTCTTTTATAATTAAAATCATCAGCTGCGGGGAGGCCCCTGTGAATTAGTTATGGCGGTAGTTGAAACAAAGTAGGAGTAAGGAAGTAGTCCCAGATTTACCCTAAGCTAGCGTGTATGAGTGCTTACCAGAAGTGGGATGGTCATTTGGGTCCTAAGCGAATCTTGCTTTCTCCCCGTCTCTCATCAGCAACAATAAATTTAGCCGGATCCCTGTTGGGGCGAAACTTTCCTCTATTCGAAGATAGGGCATTTGCATACCTCACAATCGTCAGCTCAACAACAGAGTTCAACGGGTCCACAAAGCGTAGTGTTCTCTGCCCTCTCTATGCATTCTCACTCTGTCCTTTTCCCATTCTCTCCCTCTCTTCCTTCCCCTTCTCTTCCGTCCATCCGGGAGCGAGCGATCGTTTGAACAGGAAAATTTCATCTGAATGACCTCGAGATATTTACAGATTCCGCCAACTAAATTGTTTCTTTCGATATTTTGTTTAATATAGTTAATCTTCACTGTAAAAGCTACTATGAATTTACATTTCAGTTTATGTCCGAGCAGGATGAGAAGACACCGAAGACACGTTCCATCTTCAATCGCATTGTTTCGGCAATTTTGTGCCGGTATTTTTAAATATTTTTTGAGACATTTTCACCTTGTTAACGTAATATTAGTGTGTGTAATTACGATTCAGTGGGGAGCTAGGTGTGGAGGAACAAGGGGCGAAGCCATGCTCCGTACGTGAATTGGTAAGTTCTTCGTTGGGTTGTGGTGTGTGAGTCATTGGGAGATATTTCAGTTCCGCTTTGCCTCGACCTCCGACACTTGTAGGATTGGAATCGGTCTTCTACTGGCGGCAATGACAGGTAGACAAAAAAACGGCAATTTTATGCGAGAAAATGCATTTTTCTTTCGTTTAATCCCCGCGGAGCCGTTGTCTCTACATTCTATAGACTACCGCTCCGCGAAGATTAGATGAAAACGAAATCCATACATTTCCGTTTTAGAAACCCGAGTGTACCGCTGAAAATGACCACGAAAAATTGTATACTATAATTTTCAGGAGCTTTATTACCTGCTACAACAATTCTCAGTGGACTAGTGGCCAATGAAATGCTGGCTGACGATAATGTGGGTGATAAATAGAGTTCTGGATCGCATCAGTAAGTGCATTCATTATTCTAACTCGTGTTCGAATTGTCTAGACAACAGCGCTGTATGGAGAGAGAAAAATAATGCACTTTGTAGCCGATTCAAGATCTCGAGTCATGGACATTCATACAATTTGTGTATTCAACTTCAGATGGCTGGGAACACATCTATCATCGAAACTATCCGCCCTATAATAACACTATACATCATCATGGCTGTCTTGCAATTTGGAGGATGCACCTTGCAGGTTATCGAGATTCCATTTTAGGAGTTTTTCTAGTATCGAATTTAGCAATATCTGATATCGACTAGTACCGCTAACATGATTGCTCGCTTCCGGTGTGAATTCCTCTCAGCGGCCTTATCCAGGACGCAGAATATCTCGATTCTCATGCAGCAGGCGAACTATACAATCAACTCACCGAGTGTGTTTTTCATTACCTTTTTGGCAAATAAGCTGCCCTTTTTCAGAAACATCGACCGAATTCGAGACGGTGTCGGCGAAAAGGTAACAAAGATATGCAAGGAAGTTGTGAATAGGGTTTCTAAGTCGGTATTCAAATTCATTACTGATTCTTCTATTCTCCGCGGAGCGGTTGTCTATGGCTCGTAGAGACAACCGCTCCTCGGAGAATGGAAGAATCAGAAATGAATTTGAATACCGATTTAGAAAGCCAGTTGTGAATATGGTAGGGAAAGAAGCACAAGTGCATTTCTCTCGTATATTTCACATACGAGAGTCACAGACAAGCGCAACGGGGGAAATAAAAAAAACAATGCACTAGAAATGCACTTCTCCGTCCGTTCGCCACCTTTCGGTAGTTATGATATAACTTATATTCCTCGATTAATCGCAGCTTGGATTCCTCGTACGCGGTTTCTTCCTTTTTCTTTTCTCCACTGTTGCCTCGTTCTACTTCAATTGGAAGGCAAGTTCATTTGTTTCAAAGGAGAGTTAAATGTTCGCTTTCCAGGCCACTCTTATTCTGACGTTTTGTGGGCCATGCTCTGCAATATTGATGGGATCGACAGCACGGGTGAATCTCGCAAAAAAAATCTTGAGGTAATAGATTAAAATGCATACAGGTGACGGGGAAGACCGTGAAGCAGCAGATGGATCTCAATTGCAAAGCAGCTACTGTTGTGGAGGAGGTAGTTTACCTATGTTAGTTTATCAAATGTGGGTGAAAAAAACAAGATCGCCATGGTGCGGTAATGAACTGATGTGCCATCGTATCAAAAGTCCATTTCACCCATCACCATTCATAAATGTTTAGATGTCCATTACACTCCTGTCCCCAAATTTCGCATTAATTCAGGCAATAATGAACGTCAAAACTGTTGCTTCATGCAATGGACAGAACGATATGGTCAAGGTATCATTTTAAATGCAAATTGTTTATAAATATGTACGATGATATGGTCATCACATAGTCAAATAGAATTTTGTATCGCATACCATTTTCAGAAGTTCAACTCCGTTTTGAACGAAGCCCGAAGCCCTTCCATTCGTGTCTACATCACCAATGGCATATTTGAGGCCATATTCTTCATATTCCTTTACGTGTTTACAACTTTGGGTTTCCTGTGAGTCATTATAATATCCGCATTTGATATAATTAATTCCAGCTGGGGAATTACCGACGCTCACTCGCCCACAACGTCATTTGACCGAGGTTCCACCATCGTTGCGTCGAACACAGTGCTCCAAGGAGCATACATGCTGGGACTCTTAGATATTCGAAGACACTACACTTTATTGTTGTTCCCTTATGTACTTTCCCAGGCCCTCACATGCTGTCGCTATTGAAAGCGAGAATTTCCGCGGCGATAATCTACAGCACCATTGATAGGGTTTCTTGCACATCAAATAACAAAATAAATCGAGTGTTTGAGAAAACTGCCGGGTAATCATGACTACAAATTCACCGAATTAAACAATATTTCCCCAGGGCTATGACACTGAGGTTGGCGAACATGGTCGAGGCCTCTCAGGGGGACAGAAGCAGAGGATCGCCATAGCGAGGTATTGTATACTAGGATTACTAAATCGGTAGCAATGTGCAAAACAATTAGTAAATAATTAAAGTTCTTATTTGTCTAAGTTCGCAGTGCGTTTGTGTTTCGAAGGTAGAGACAACAGCTCCGAGTGGATAAGACGAATGAGAAATGCACTTTACTTCGGATTTGGAAACCCTACTATGTACAAAAGGAATGCTGACCATTAATAGGGATTTTAAAATGTTCATTTGTGATTCATCTAATCTTTTATTATGGGATTAGATGAATCACAAATGCACTCTACTGTTTGAACGACTCTGCAGAGCGCTGATCCGCCGTCCGAAGATGTTGCTGCTAGACGAAGCGACGAGTGCGTTGGATGCGGAGAGTGAAAAGGTGATGACTGCGCCCATTCTTGCAATAATCGATCGTTACAGGTCGTTCAAGCAGCCCTGACTCAAGCAGCGCAAGGCAGAACGGTCGTGTCGATTGCCCACAGGCTATCTTCCATTCAGGTTTTCGATACATTCAGTCTGAAAAAGTGGCCATCTCTTGTTGTTCATAATCCGAAAGCCAAGTTGTGTCTTCAACACACACACACTGTTGGCAGAATGATCCCCACTGTACATTCTATCTCGCCGCGTTCTCTAACGCTCTGTCGTGTCTTTGTGCCCGAGACGGCCGAACGAAGAGACGAAATCCACTTTGGGATTCATTCTGCTAAGACTACCTAATGCACAGGTTAATATTCCAGGCAGCCTCGTGTATCTATTTCATTGATGAAGGAAGAGTAGTCGAGAGCGGAACGCATGATGAACTGATAGAAGCGAATGGAAGATACGCTGCTTATGTACTTGCCCAGACGCTGGAGCATAAATTGAATTAATCTTCATATCATATGCATCGTTGAATTCAATTAAAGATGTGTCGAAAGCCTTGGTCTTACCCTCAGGGAAGCTCAATTGGGATGCACAATTATACAGTGAAATGCACAGTTTATATTGGACATAGTTAAAGCGAGTACAACACTTGGAACGTTCTATATTGTTAGTTTTGAAGGAAGAACGCCTTCGCCTTGCTTGAGACAGTATTGTAGAAACACCTGAACATTCAATACCTGGTCAATTTTCGGTGAAGTTTGAAGGCATAGTGCAACTTTTCAATAGCTATCGCATAGTACACAGTAGTACACATACCTAGTATAGTACACACAGAAAAAATACTGCCAATTCCCCTCAATCAGTTTGAGACTGTGGCAGTACAGTGGCAGATTTGTTTCTGTGTGTAATGTTGAATGGTGAATCTCACGTTTTCATCTCGTCGAACATATCAAAGCATGATAAGTAGGAATAGTCGATGCGAGTGAATTTGTCTGGGAGCTGATCACAGAAGACGATACACTTTTCGCCCGCGTATACGTCGGCCACTCCCTAAACAAGTCCTATGGTTTGCAGTTTGACTACTTTATGGGTGATGTTTCACATAGGATATATCTTCGAATGTATAGTAGTATTGAAATATAACCCATACAGTGGTCAAACTGTTAACGAAACCCACACGAGCCCTGCAGCAATCGCTGTGATCCCTTCCTTGTGCTGCGCAGAAGTGCATCTCAGGCAGGGAATCCAAATGACAGTCGTCTTCCCCGACTAGCATGTTCTGTAGGAGCTCCTGATTGTAAGCATGGAAGTTGCATCGGGCCTGGCAGGCACTAGACAGTCCTCTGTCTGCGCAGCAAGTCTTGAAGAGGAAGTTGGGGTCGTGCGCCTGTTGGAGGGACACGTTGGCTGGGGGTTTGGGGGAGTCCCATAGACGAAGTCCGTAAATTTCTCCAAAGTCTTCTTCGACTGCGTTCTCCCCTTCGAGACGGAGCACACCACGAGCCTATAACATGAATGCGTTTCGAGATCAAGAAATATTCATCAAGCGTCTAACAATGCGGAACATTGTATTAGGGTCCCTAACTCGATAGTCAAGTGCATTTCTCATTCATATGGTCTCCTCGAAGCGGTTGTCATTCGAACTTAGAGAGGGATCAGATGAAAGAGAAATACACATTACTTAGCAATAGAATACCCTATTTCTATAGCAGCGAGAGGACAATGAACAATGCGTACCTTATGTCTGCAACCCCCTCCACATCCCCCTCCACCACCACCACCACATCCACATCCACCAGCCATGGGAGGGGGGTGTCTCGGCGAAGAAGCGTCGACGGGCACAAGGGCCAGCAGAGCGATGAGGAAGACGAATCGAAGCATAATTGACTGTTGTTCTTCACTTTTCGAGCGCTCCTTTATAGCAGGCAGAACCTATTATCCCAAGTGTGCGTATAGTGTCAATTACGCATGTCCACACATTGCTTAAGTGGCACTGCTAATTATGAGATCCACATTTACTGGTCACTGGCAATATGGGAAGTAATTATGACGGTACATCTCTAGGAAGTGGACACCCTTATGGTCACTATTGCAAAATAATGCCGTCCATCCGATCATTATCCACTTCCTAGAGATGAACCGTCATAATTATTTGCCACATTCCCAGTGACCGGTAAAAGTGGATGTCATAATTAGCAATGCCACTTGAGCAACGTGTGAACAGGCATAATTGACACTATACGCACACTTGCGATAATAGGCTCTGCCTGCTATAAAAGAGCCCGCGAAAAGGGAAGAACAACAGTCAATTATGCTTCGATTCGTCTTCGTCATCGCTCTGCTGGCCCTTGTACCTGCCGATGCTTCTTCGCCGAGACACCATCCTCCGATGGCTGGTGGATGTGGATGTGGTGGTGGAGGGGGATGTGGAGGGGGTTGCAGACATAAGGTACGCAATCACCATTTCATTGTCCTCTCGCTGCTATGAGAAGTACAATGTACCTACATAGGTTTCGAAATTAGTAGTAAAGTGCATTCCTCATTTGTCTCATTTCCGCTGAGCTGCTGTCTCTACGTTCGATAGACAACCGGTACGAGTGGCTTTTGTAGGCACGTGGTGTGCTCCGTCTCGAAGGAGAGAACGCAGTCGACGTGGACTTTGGAGAAATCTACGGACTTCGTCTATGGGACTCCCCCAAACTGCCCGCAAACGTGTCTCTCAAACAGGCGCACGACCCCAACTTCCTCTTCAAAACTTGCTGCGCTGAAAGAGGACTCTCCAGGGCCTGCCAGGCCCGATGCAACTTCCATGCATACAATCAGGATCTCCTACAGAGCATGATGGTCGCTGAGGACGACTGTCCTTTGGATGCCCTGCCTGAGATGCACTTCTGCGCAGCACAAGGAAGGGATCACACTGATTGCTGCAGGGACCGTGTGGGTTTCGCTTACAATTTAACCACATTATGGGTTATGTTTAAATGAAACATAACCCATAAAGTAGTCAAATATTGCCAACCACATGACTTGCTCAGGGTGTGGCCGACGTATACGCGGGCGAAAAATGTCTCATCTTCTGTGATCAGCTCCCAGACAAATTCACTCGCATCGACTACACCTATGTATCGTGCTTCGATAAGTTCGACGAGATGAAAACGTGAGAATCACTAATCCGTACTAAGGTTTCTAAAACGATAATAATGTGCATTTCTCACTCGTCTAATCCACTCGGAGTGGTTGTCTATCGGACGTAGAAATGACCGATCCGCGGAAATTAGACGGATGAGAAATGCACATTATTACCGTTTTAGAACCCCAAATAAGTTCCATGCGAGAGTTATTGAATAGCTGCATTATGACTTCCATCTTCATCGAAAAATTGACCCAGATATGGAATGTTCAGGTGTTTCTACAACACTGTCTCAAGCAAGGCGAAAGCGTTCTTCCTTCAACACTAACAATCAAGAACGTTTCAAGTGTTGTACTCACTTTAGCTCGCTTTAGCTTAGTAATGACATAGTCAAATACAACTACTCAATCTTCCATTTGCATCACCCTTACACACCAAGTGCACGATAAATAAATAAATAAAATCACTACGATTATACATCCATTGCACGCGTTTCCCCTCATAAAGAGCGGTCGTTCGTTCATCTCGACATGCCAAGATTTCACAAATACGACCGCTAGGAATTAAGTTAGACGGCTAGAAATTATCGGCTGTTAATAACATTCCATAAAGCGATCCGAAGAATGAACGGTTGCGGAACATGTTGATCATTCCAGCAGAGATTATTCATTTGGAAGAGACACAGACAACCGAGTGAATCAGGGCGCAGATAGACCAGACCGATTATGCACGCAAGGGATTAATTCGACCAAGACTAATGGACATGTTTACTTTAAAGGCAGTATCGAGATCTATCTCATGTATGAAGGAAGTGTAGTCGAGAGAGGCACGCATGACGATCGGATAGAAGCGAATGGAAGATACGCTGCTTATGTACTTTCCCAGACGCTGGAGCATAAATTGAGCAAATCTCCATCCTACATTATGTATTACTTATATATGTTTCCTTGTCTTCAATAAGAAAATAATTAAAATTTTAATGTTTCTTTGAGGAGTTTCCGCCAGTGCAACGATTTTTTGTTCCATGACACGTAGTCATACCGGGCGACCACTGGGATTAAAATATATCGATGCATGGGGTCATAACACAGAAACTCCAACCGACCCTGCCCGCAGTTCGCGCATCTGTATTCGTGCAAAACTGCACGTAAAGATTAAAGTATTAGTCGCGAAAGCCAACTTGATATACCGAGTACGAACCATCTCTCAATTTCCTCCTACGCACTCTCTCATGTGCAAACTATTTCGTCGTTTTTTCTGACGATTAGTCATTATTTTGAACAGGTTTCACGCTAAAAATGTGGAGGCTGATCTTCAATTTAGTTTACATTAATAATAATGGAGGATGCAATATGTCTGTACTGTCAACTCTCACTCAGATAAAACATCAACACATTTTAATCACATACACCGGCGAATTCGTTACTTGCCACGAAAGGTATAGAACTTGAAAAAATAACTAGGGATCACGGAATAAATCATTTAACGCATGAAAAAACAAGGGATCAAAAAATTGTGCGCGAAAGAACTTGAGTTTGTGCATCACAGACTCTAAACATACCTGTGGCAACGAGAGAAGGTCTGTCTTCGATAAACTCCATCATGAACTATTGGACTAATCTGCTATCTTCTTACACTAAGTCAGCGTACGCACCAGTCCAGAGGATTTCGGCCCCAACACTATGTACCAATGAAGTGCCCGTGAAATACGCCTGTGTTTCGGCTTGAATGTTTGCGCCACAGTGCTCGAGTAAGTATTAAGAGCCATGCATAGCAGTTGTCTTTCTCCTATATTCAGGAACAGTATGCTATGAAAAATTAGGTAAATAAACATTGGAGTGTCCATTGTAAGACCACAGACTTATGCAGTTTCGCTGCACACAAAGCATAAGAATATTGTTGTGGACCAGATCTTCTTATTCACAGAGGGTAACCCCAGCGATTGTGCGTCACTGCCCTCGTCCCACCCGTGCATGAGTGTGCATGTTGTATGTGCATCTCGCGTATGAGTAATCACGGATTATCATTATAGATGGGCATCGGCGTATAAATGGTACATGATCTTTTCCGGTTGAACATACTCCATTCAGCTCTCAACTCGTCCTTATAAACCAATGGATAGTCACAGTACCCAACCAGCCCCATTCTCAAAGAAACCCTCTTTCTGGAGGCAATCTTCGTTTGATGGAGCCATTAGAACTCTTAGCAAGAAGCTTAGAAATTCAAGAAAAAGGTTGATCAACTTCGTATTTTTATTCACCAAATTTTAACCGACACTTGAGTTCCTAATCACTTGCATTTCAGTATCGCAGCATATACAGGTCGAATTTCTAAACCAGCAAATAGTCATATAAAATGGAATTTGTTGTTTACGTTCCTCATCTTCTTCTTTTTCTCAAGTTGCATTTGGATTCCCTGCATTCCATCAGTGAGTGCTTTTTCTTTAATTTTTTGTTCAGTGGAAGCAATTAAAGGTTGACAAATTCTCAATGGAAATTGTTGTTATTATCACCGCTATCGTGCATTTCGTATGGTATGCCCTTTTTATTTTTGAAGCTGAAGATGAATTTTCAGGTTTATGGCTATTTTCAATGCCTTTCGGTACTCAGTTATATTATTACGTTATAGGAATCACGTCATCGATCTCAAAATGGTTCTACCATGTTCGTTTATCAACACGAGTTATATGTTTTTTCTTCAGATTCGCAGTGAAGAAGGCTTGATTATCAAACATCTCGTAGGAATATGCATGTACAACGTAATATTTATCTGAAAGAGATGCTTAGATACGGTAATTTTCCATTTAGGGGCCCGTTCATCTGATGATCGATACTGTCGACAGCATTGCCTGCCAACCAGGAGCTTCATCCAAAATCTCGGTAGTTATCGGAATGGAGGAGGGAACGAAGGATAAGGAGGCGGTTTGTATCATTATGCAAATGAGGAATTTCGTCATAATATTCAGAAAAAGAAGGATCTGTGTGCAAGGTTCGAATCCAAGTTCGAGCGATTCATTGTCACATTCCATCCTAAGGTGATATTTTTAAAGAAATTTATGCTATTTTTTTGCTGACTAAGGCTGAATGATTATCAATAGCACTTGTATATCTGTTTACTAGTGTTGTGCAAAAAAGTGTCAGCCACTTGAATGGCGGGCGTAATCATTCACAGATTTGTGACAGCCGAATGAATTCATCTCTTTGCCATCCAAGGAATGGTAGAGAGTGAATCATTCACACCCTCTTCCACTCAGGGAATGAGAGGGGATGAATAATTCATGGCCCTTTCCACTCAGGGAATGGGAGAGAGTGAATGATTCACTGTCTCTGCCATTGGGGGAATGGGGCAGGGTGAATGATTCAAGGCTCTTCCCATTCAAGGAATGGCAGGCCTTGAATGATTCACTGCCGTGAATAATTCATCTGAATTATTCACCCTCCCTCCCCATCCCTCAAATGAGGCAATGGGGCTCATTTTGACGTCTTCCTGGCATTGTAGGAGCACTTCCCATGCACAGTAGACATATTGCAGTATCCGAATCTAGTGTTTCTGAAACGGTAATTTTATTCGAGGAAGTGCATTTCACATTCGTCCCATCTCCGAGGAGCGGTTGTTTTTCTTTTGTGATATAAAACCGCTCCTATGAAATTATGCGAATCAGAAATGCATACAATTATAGTTTTCATTTAGGCAGTGATGGCCTATAGAAGATTTGTGCAAAAGACTCATCACATAACGTCATGGTATAGAACATTAGCGCTTTATAGATTCAAGTAACGACAGTGTTTCTGACTGCCCAATTTCTGTTGACTATGTGCGCTAGTTATAACCGTTGTGCTGTGACTCCTCGGAGATGGGACGAATGTGAAATGCACTTTCTCGAATAAAATTACCGTTTCAGAAACACTAGAGTAGACTAGGTGTAGGAAATGGTCCGAGAGAAGATGATAATGACAACTTCTATTAGAACATACAGAAAGGTAGACCTTCAGTGTTGATTGTGCTACAGTATTCGGATACTATTAGGTTGGCGCATAAGTAATGGTATGCCCATTTTCACATCGATTATCTTCGTCCAACCTGATATTAGCCACTGCCCATAATTATCGTAGACTCCCCACTAAAGATGTCATTCGTTGCCGCCATCATGATCTTCTGCCGTGAAAAAGAGCAGCGGCGCGATTTTTCAAAGTTGGGCGATTTTTCGAACTCGCGCGTTTTCGACACATTTTCGGCACTCTTTCATTCGTCCTAGCTCAGCGAGTAGAGCTAGCTGGAAGGTGTCAGCAGACAAAATATAGCCAGCTGAACGACCGATAACGGTGAATTTTCTCAGTGCACAATTCTCAATATTCGCGGAGATACGGCTGAAATAGTGGA
>JACMIF010001690.1:8192-22075 GCA_014805445.1 Diplogasteroides magnus | reverse complement strand
TTTGGACGCCTAGGAAAAAAGTTAGATTTTCCGAGTACGAGCTTTGCCGATTTTTCCTACCTCTCAAACTCATTTTCAGACATTGAGATGTTGATTTTTGAACTCAGCGTGGTCGACTTAGTCAGATAGGAAAGTTTGAGGTGCGGTTGATTTTCGAGACTGTGCCAGCCTCACGGTCTGATAACTCACTCCAGTCAGGTAGTGTCTGTTATTACGATTGATAATCACTTGTCCGCTGAAGTAGGGGATACAAAAGTCTTTCCGAACATATGATTTGGCTCATCGATGCCTTATCGTGCATTGTTCTTGTTGTCGGCTAATAGAGCAGAGGGTGATACAGAGAACGTCGCTCGCGGTAATCTTCTGTTAGAGAACGCTTTCTGTATTCTAGGCTACAATGGGCTAGACATCAGTGTTGTTGAGATTCCCGCGATACCCATGAGTAGGACCAGGTATTAACGACACGATCGTGCGAATAAACTGACTGCTGTCCACATAATGCCTCTCGCTCAACAACGGAAGAAATTGCAGAATGTCAATCGCAAAATTTTGCTAGTATCGACATAAAAATACATTTTCACTCTGCTGAAAATGAGTGCCTCAAACGACACTTGCGAAGCAACTACTTCATCATTTTGACGATTCAACCGACGGATGCGCGTAGCTCAATCTCAGATGGCGACACGTGTAGAGCAGTAAGGGAAGTACATATAAGGTTTGACGTCATCACCCACTAATGGTAAACAAAAACACAACTCTGTTTCCATCGAGATTTTTCAAAAAATCGAAAAAGCGCAATGACTTTCGGACCACCCTAATAGAACAGCATTTCACATTCGTCTATTTCACTAGAAGCGGTTGTATCTCTATTTTGACGGACAATTGTTCCGAAGTAGAGACGAATATGAAACGCACCTCTGCTTCATTTCCCTATCCTATTCATGAGTCTACATCAGTCTTTCTATTTCCCTCCCCTATTGACCACCTTGTCCAGTAGTGGCCGTTGCTAGGCCTCGGTCTCCCTCGTGAGCTGTTGATGTGGAGAAAGCCCTGATTATGCGTCCTTTTTACGGGATATCAAAATACTTGTTCCCACCTTGGATGAGAAGTAAAGGCACAACTTATCAGCTGCTCTCCCATTCTTCCATGCGATCCTGGTAATTGTTGCATCGTATTTGCGTAAACGGCTAGCTTTATTTATTCTCCGGCCCTTTCCTCAGGGAAATCAGTACTCGTTATCGATTGGTCTTGATTGAATTACAGTATCTTTTCCTTTCAGGATGCGCGATCGACTAGGCCGGAATTCGTCCGACTCGCCGCCGCTGATCAGACACGGCGCGGAACGCGCGATTGAGTGCGATATCTCCACGGAGGTACGGTAGTCTGATGCCTGGATTTCCTGGGAAATGTAAAAGTGAAAATTATTGGTTTTTCTATAGATTTTCGAAAAATCATTTTCATTTTATACAGTGTCTTTTCAGTTCAGTTCAGAGACATCGAAAAGGGGAATTTTATCCATTTCTCATTAGTCTAATCTTCGCGGAGCTGTTCATCTCCCTAGAGATTAGACGAATGAAAAATGCACGAAATTCATGTTTTAGAAACCCTAATCACGATAGAGTTACTGTAACGTTGTCTGATCTTCAGGGTAGCTTGTCGAGACGCAGTTCTGGCCAGCTGAAGCATCGCCGATGTCAGGACATTAGTGAGGACGCAAACGAGTGCACTTCCTCGGTCTCGTCGGCAGAGGACGCAAGCAGTATGTTTGAATCAGAATTTGAATTTAGCGCCTATTTCGCTTATTGTCTATTTTGCGGTTATACGAGACACTATCTGACTGAATTGATGTTTTAGACCAGGGGCTTGGCACAAGGGCAAAAATTAACCCCATCTCAAACTTTCCCTCCTGACTAATTCGACCATGCCCTGATCAGTGGTGCATATCTCATTGTCTGAAAATGACAATGAAAGGTAGGAAAAACGGTCAGATAGTGTCTCATACATTCATGCGTCGATTATCCGTCTGTCCACTTTTTATCCGCTGTTGATGCCTAATCCAACCACGACGGGTTAGGCATCAACAGTGGGATAAGAGCAAGTGATTATAGTCTGTGTGTCGGTAGATATTATGGTCTGGGTAAAATAAAACAACAACAGCCATGGAAAGTGATGAGGTGGTTAGGCAACCTTAGTCATTGGGCGTGGGGATATCACTCCGCCTGCCTTCGGTTTTTCGTGAACTATTCAATTTTCGTAAAGCGCTCAGGCCTCACACACTATTTTGGGTGCTGAGCAGGCTTTCAACGACAAAACTTTTTCGACAAAATTTGTCGAATCATTTTTCGACAAATCAACAAAATCGACAAAAATCGACAAAAATATTTGTAGTACATTTTGTCATAATTAAAGGAAAATCTTCAGAAATATACAGTCCAAAAGTCAAAAAATGGACAAATTATACATTTTTCTCAATAGATGGCCTTTAAAATGACATCTTAGATATATTACGCTTCTGGTAAAGATATTCGCGAAAATTTAGTCAGAAATTTTCTACGATTTACTCGGAATATCTGGTGTACAGTGGCTTCTTCCAATCAGAATATCTAGTGTTAATTTTTGTCGTTTGTCGACATAGTTTAGTCGTTTTGTCGATTTGTCGAAATCGACAAAACATAGTTTTGTCGTTTTGTCGATTTGTCGAAATCGACAAAAAAATGTCGACAAAACCGACAAACTGTGGTCGTTTGTCGTTGAAAGCCTGGTGCTGAGAATCATGGCCTATGTGAGTAGTTTAATTCGCCTGTCATCAATCACCAAAAATCAGGGAACCTGAAAGACACTACAGTCTTACCAAGGAAGTATTCACCCCCGGACTCCTGCGGGGTAAAATTGCAGATATTTTCCCATGTGTTTGGGGTGTGTAATCACGAGGTGATAACGGGTGGACGATAGTAGACTAGAGCACGTAGTAACAATGTGCACAGTCTTCGAATTGTGAATATACTCCCCAAGGACGACAATTCGTTGAGAACTGAATGCGTGTATCCAACTGAAGAGAAGTCAAAATTGTATTGCAATATCTTTCACGGAGAGCATATTAGAAGCGAGTTCTGGAATTGTCAGTAGCCATCCAGGGTGAACGATAAGAGCACCATGGACAACTGCACAACAATGAAAAATGGAACCATTACGGCGCATATGTCCATGGAACAATCCTGCCTTTCACAACTGTCGCCATCCCTTGAATTGTTTCCATAGTCAATCCCCCTCCGACGCCTGATTGATCTCATTACACAAATTGACTCGATGCGTGAATAAAATCCCATAAACGCCGTAGTAATGGAATCTCCATGTCGTTGACGCCAGACGACTACGTAAAACATTACAAGAGCACCATTCGTGCTCAAATTCTGCCTGCGAGGATCCCTTGAATCTGCAATGGTTTTACAACATGGTCATTGAAAAATTTATAAGTTTCAACCGTATAAATTCAAAATTATCGATATTTACAGAATGACTCCATATTTGCGATGTTCCTTTGCATGTATGACAAACCCCCCGTGTTATCGATGATGGTCGATAAGAATACAACGTGTAGTAGGTAGTGGACGGGGTTGATTGTGTACAGCGGATGGCCGCAAAAGGTCATGTCCTTCCCTCTTTGACACACAGTGTTTCCCTAACCCTTCCACCCCTCCCCCTTAAATTCACATGGCGGCCCTGGTCGACCGTGGATTCTCCCTGTTCGGCATGGTGGGAAACAGCAATCCCAAGCCATCCCTCGCGGTCCTCAGCGAGGGATACACTCCCCGCGGCCTTAGGACAGACCGCCCAAAGCTGTCCTGGGACAAACATGACGATAGCTACTCTGAACACTCAGGTACCAGGAGCTCTAGCGTGCGCTATGGAAATCCCAAGGGGAGATAGAAAAAATTTATGTTTAGTTTGCAAATCATATACCCTCCGTGAAACATAACCCATAAAGTAGTCAAACTGCCAACCATAATCGATACAGTATCCCATTCAGGATTGGATGATGAGTATCCGATCAAGACCCGATCGACGGTAGTGAACGCTATCGGAAGGGAGGCCAGATGGTTCTACCTCGACATTGTGGACGCGTTTGCGCGGAAAGAGGCGAGTTTCTGACGCGCCGAACCCGGTTCATATATGTTTCTTCATCATAGAAAGCATTTGTTTTCGCAGAATTGTTCGAATATGTTTCATGAATTGGTTATTAGCGCCTGTTTGTTTCACCATTGCTGAAGTTCGGGTTTTCGTATATTTTGAAGAAAAAAAGAATGCAAACGAAAAATCATTCACGAAATAGTAAGTTTCTGTTATTTGATAATTAGCACCACCTCTATTTCACGGATTCAGGTCAATGAGGTCGCGGATGAAGAAGGCCACACGATCAAGCTCTTCGATGAGAAGGCCACACTCTCCATCGTTGCCCTGCGGAGGGACCTCAAACGAATGTGTCAGGCTTTCTCTCGTTTCCCAAACCACACCAAATCTTTACATCACGACTACTGTTTCGGTATTATCCGACACCTCGCCAAATTCATGCATCACGGGTGAAACACAAGAGCGCCATTGGCATTTGCGCCGTAATAATGGCATGGACAGTTGCTACAGCGCTGTAGTCATCACGACGGCGCAAAAGTCCATTTCACCATTGTGGCGCAAAGCCCATAACCCCGATATTCACCATCTCCATTTTGCAGTCGCGG
The DNA here is from genome assembly GCA_014805445.1 of Diplogasteroides magnus. NCBI lineage: Eukaryota > Metazoa > Nematoda > Chromadorea > Rhabditida > Diplogasteroididae > Diplogasteroides > Diplogasteroides magnus. The sequence continues at coordinate 17,342 of JACMIF010001690.1, read as the reverse complement.
CCGCGAAGCCACTCATCGAGGCCGCCTTCGCCATGTACGACCTCCTTCTATGGAAGAACCCAATCTGCTCGCTGCTGCTAGTCATTGTGAGTTAAAGAACCCTGTCATCCGTGGAATAGGTGTGGTCTGCTAAAAGTTGGAGCGCCCTTGTAGGTGTACATGTACTCAATCTGGATCGGCTGGTTCTGGTTCCTCTTCTTCGGTCTGCTCGTCCTGCAGCTGTCGCTCAACTACGCATACTTTGTCTTGTAAGTTATGAAGTTGTTGGAAATTAGTGCAGAATGGCTGTCTGTCCATGTATGGTTGGCACATTGACTACTTTGTGGGTTATGTTTCAAAGCTGCTATATATTTGTGGATATACCCATTGTGAAACATAACCCATCAATTAGTCAAACTACCAAGCACCATGGCTGACAGAGTGATTATGATTCACAGAAGGTATATCATTAAATATATGGCAACATCAAAACGTATGCCAAAAGCAAAAAAAACAGGTTTTACACGCACCAAATGACCAGAATTTAAGGGTCACTGCAAGACGAAACCAAATTTTTAGCCGGTCCTGAATGACCACGTGGACCTTCTTATTAATGAACGGTTTTTTATGGCAAGCGGTAGACCATACGCCCAGGTCGTGGAGACAGCGAAGTTGTACTTTAGTGAAAAGAGTTATGGTAACCTTGACACTCGCTATTAAAAGACGTTGTCAAAAACCCCACCTAATCCTCGATTCTCGTCTATTCTGATCTCCTTTTCTAGTGTCACGTTGTAGTCACTGGGCGTTATCTTATGGCATCACTGGGTTCGCAATAAGGGGAATGAAAAGGGTTTATTAATTAAATCTGAAACAAGATGAGTTCAATGAACAAAGGTCGTGATTTATGCCTTCTGTGAAACGTATTCGAAATTTTAAGCTGATTTAATCCTGCGATTTTCAGTGGAATTGTAATGAGGACAAAGGAATCAGGTTATGAATCATATCTCAACTATTTCACGGGGATACGAAACATAACCAAAGATGGTTTGCAGGAACGTCGACGTGGGCATCAACTTCCTGCCCCGCAAGGAAGTCAACATGCCCAAGCTGGAGATGTCGTCGGCTCAGCTGATCATCGACCTGGCCAAACTGGCACAGCAGTTGGTCAATTTCGGAGCGAACTTGCTGGAGAAACTGGAGAGGTGAGAACTTGAGATTATGAATAAACAGATTAGTGAGCTGCGAAATTCGATGAGGTATTATGAGTCAAGAAATTTTGCCCTGTTCTTAAAATTAGCGTTGCTAAAAATCACTAAAAAATTTCATATTTGAATTTTTAAAATCCACTATGGAACCCATCTCGATTGGTTGCGTAATGAAGATACGAACATTTATGCCTGTATTGAAAAATACATGAAAATTTCTCGAATTACACATGAAACATAACCCAGCCTGGTTTCAGTCTCTTTACATGGAAGGAGCCCACTGTCACCCTGCACTTCCTCTGTCTGTGCATCTACTGGCAAGCGTGGGCTACATTCTTCAGCATAGGAACGTGCTTCGGAGCCTGTGGTGAGTACAGTATTCCGATCGCAAACTGCGACTTGCGGTATTCCGACAAATGTCTTTATTAACGAATTTTTAATAGACCAGACTTGCGCGGTTTTCACCGATATTTCGTTCATGTTTTAATTTCAAGAACGACGGAGAATATCTATATTGTAATAGTTCATCCGGGTTTGTTTCACAATTCTGAATATTCATCATCCCAGATGATCACCATGATTTCGAAATGAGAACTTTGTTGCTCGTTCACCAGATTTTATCGCCGATTACCTATTTCAAAACATTCCGGACGGAAAGGGGGAATGCATTGTTATCGAAATGCAGCCATTCACATTTGTTGTGAGGAAATGGATGTTTTGCAACGTGTCCGACTTTTCTGGTTTATGGTGGGGGTCATCAATTGAATTTTTTCCGTCCGAGTAGTTTTCCACTGATTGTGAGGTAATCGACGAACGCAAAGAAGAAGAATTTGGGAAGTTAAGAAGGATTGAATTTTTGGACAAGTGAGAACAGTGCGCCATAGACCTTTGCGCCGTTATGGTGAAATGGACACTTGGGTCCTGCATTAATTGCGTATCTGTCCACTTCACCATAACGGCGCAATTGTAAATGACGTGGATGTCCTTCATCCTTCGGGACACCCTGCAAATCGTTCTCCGTTCATCTTTCGTTCCAAATTATGAACGGCACAGACGGAAAATGTTTACGAGACGCGCACTCACGGGGTGGACAATGAACACGTGATTGATTCGTCCCTGCAATCGTCCACCCTGTTGAAACATTCGAGATGTTTTGGAACACGGGGGACTAGAGTTCTTCAAAGTGGAAACAACCGTCCAAATGTTCAAATGTTCACTATGAGATCGCCAGCATGGTGAAAGCCTCAAGCTTGAAATATGAGACATTAGCGTTGCACTGTGTGCCTGGGCGATGCCCCCACGAGCCGTCAATAATGATAACACTCTAGATTCGACCTTCAGACAAAATCAATGCTTTTACAGCCATGACGTTCGGCATTCGTCTCTTCTTCACAACATATCTCTTCCACAAGTTCCCTCGACTCAAGTACAGACTGGATACATATGGGTACTTCTACAGAAATCTGCCCGTCAAGACTGGAGAGATTCCCGCGAGACCGGTCAGTCAATCGGTGATAGAAACCATGGATAATTGCGCCATAAATGTGAAATGGACACGCGCGCTATCACTGTAGTCATTCGCACGGCGCAATAGCTTCTTTACCAATGTTACGTAATTGTCCATGGCGTTCGTGTGCTCGTGAATTCTTTTTTTAATAAAACGACTGAAATTTTCTTTTATTCAGCTCTCTACCGACTCCCGTTTGTTCCCCTCCTCACTGTCTCTCTCGAAGAGAAACCTCTCCCTGGACCACGGAACGCAGAATGGGACCGCCCTCTCTCTGAACGGATCCAGGTGCTTCGCGCGCAAATTCAACTACGAAAATTCCCGTCAAATTTAAAATTTGAAGGAGTCGTTCGATCGACGAGCGGATGATCGCAAACGGGAATTCCACTTATACGCTGAATCTGGACGCGGACACGTCGTCGATAGAGGAGGAGGAGGACATTGTGGAAGACGTCATTGACCGTTGGACACTATTCTTTCATTTGTTTCACTTGTAAAATGTGGCTTTTCTCGCGAGCAAACATGAGATTCCACAGAGGACTTTGAGGAGCATTTTTCGGAATTTTTCTACATGTTTTTTCAGCTAAAGCACCAAATAATGTTGTGTTCCCAAAGGAAAGATTCTCGGAATCTATGTACCTTGCAATTTCTACACTGGGAGTAGGGATTCTAAAACGGTTGTAGAGTGCATTTGTCTGTCGTCTACTTAGCTTGGAGAGACCGTCCAGACAAGCGCTCCACGAGATCTAGTCTATGGACGAATGCACTCTGCCGCCGCTTTAGAAACCCAAACTAGAAGGCTTGATTTCTCATTTGTGCCATACTGTCAAAATGCTCATTTTCATTGTGTATCGCTGGCGAGAAATTTGAAAAAAAGGTTTTCCACTGCCCACCTGTATTGCAACCAGTTCCTGTGTATCAATGTAAACAAGGAAAGGTGTGTAAAAGGGAGTGGACGACGCAGTTGTTTTTCTGTAGTTTGTCGCGTGGCGGGAATTCGAACTTGAATTTCCCGCCCTCGTGACCATTGCAACTTCCTTTCATTGATAGCACGAGAACGGGTGAATATCGGTGTGCTGCTTTCTGAGAATTGCGAAAAGACGGAAAGAGATTACGGTATTTTCAGATCGTCGCTGCATCATGTCTGAGAAGGACAAGATCTTCCCGCGAAGCCACGTCTCAGGAACCCTGCATCTCACACCACGGTCAGTTTGGCATTCAATGCATGAACAGAGATGAAAATGCCACTGGGGCTACGCAATCTGCCATGCCCTTGGAATTCTAAATAGGTAAAAAGTGCTTTTCTCAATCATCCAATATCTGCGGATCTGTTATCTCAACGTTCGATAGAAAACCGCTGCACGAGGAGGAGGAATGGGAAATACAATTTTTGCATGTGCGAGTACACCCGTAATTCCCAGTTCGCGCTCATAGAGTTGCTCTTATTTCTATGAGAGAAGACCGCTCGAGATGCTAGAGCCCAACAAGCGGGCAAATGAATTGCGTCAGATTATCGTTGTAGAGATTAGGGGTTCTAAAACGGTAATAAACTGCATTTCTCATTCGTCTAATCCACTCGGAGCGGTCGTCTATCCCTTGTAGAGACAGCGGCTCTGCGGAAATTAGACGAATGAGAAATGCACTTGATTACCGTTTTAGAATCCCTAGTGGAAATCCTCAAAAATACCCACCTGTCGAGCATTATCTTATCATAGACATGCCGATCGCGATGTGATCATAGTCACCATTGCTATCACTGAGAAAACTTTTATCGACTTGTTTGCTAGAGGGATTTCCGTGTTGACAAGGTTACATAACATTATTATGTCCAGAAAACAACATGTTGTCACGTTTTTCACTAGACATCAAATCGGTAAGTATTTCCACAATCCCGCCATTTGTTCTTGCACAACCACGCAAGACTACATGTTTTCGAGGGCAAAAGAGAATATATATGATGCGAAAACATATGCATTATGCTCTTTTAAGAAGACTACCCTAGAGGGCGAGAAACAGGAATTGTGAAAGTTTGCCATGCGTTGTGAAAGCGGGGAAAACACGCTGACTCAATATATGGAATATTCATCGGGGATTTTTATCAGAGAAATACTACATCGCGATTGAACTCGAAAATGTTGGCGAACTTTATAACGGTGCTGAAGCATATTTGATTTTGCATTAATTCGAACGATTCACTAGTATAAATAATAAATATGCTTTTATATGGAATCATGAAACATATTTCACTCTTTTTGTAAGGAATCATATAAATAAGTATTTCAGAGCGCTCATCTTCCGTTCGACTGCCGATAAGACGGAGAGGATGTTCGTCCTGGAGGAGATCCACACTGTCAGACAGGTAGGCATTACGATTCGGGAGGAAAGGCACCGTGTGAATACATGGTAAAAAACAAGAGCGTCATGGTCAATTGCATCATACTTGTGAAGTGGACAGTTGAATAGTGCTAGTGGCTACAATCATGGCGCAAATGTCCGCGATGCTATTGTCTTTCATCTGAAAGCGGCTGTGAGATGAAATGAAAGTGTCTGTAGTTGATGAACGAACTGGATACACACCATTTGGTTGTTTTACCTTTATGACAAATGTTTTTTATGCTTCAGTGCAATATTTCAACTAAACAGTTTTGATAAGCACAATAAATCGAATGCTAATGTGCGCCTTTGCCAGGTTCTATCTCTTCGGTCGCTCGCCCTGCTCACTGGATCAAGGAAGGGAATCGAGATTGAAGTGAAAATGAAAAATCTCCAAATTTGTGACAATATCAAATGTTCCGAGCAGAGCTTTTGTAACGTTTTTGGGGGAAGAGAGTGATAGAACATGTTTCTGATATCCGTGAAGAAATCAAATTGTGAAAATTCTGTGGATAATATTCCAACGGTGAAACATATTTGGTGTAGATACTTGGCACAACTTCTTTAATCCATAGAATGGCGAATAGTGATTACGATATGCGCCCTTTCTAGATGCCGGACGTGGACGGCGGCCTGCAGAACACGTCGTTCGTGGGAATGTCGAAGAGGGACGACTTCGTCGACGCCATCGACCGTCTGTGTAGGGAGAGGAGGGTGGGCGTGAGGATACATCGGACCTCGTAGACCACAAACTACCCAGATCAACCTAATACAGCGCTGTCATTTGTTTGACCCAACAGCAGAGTTTTAACTACCGTAATCCTACTACCTCGTGTATATTATTTTTATCGGCGACAGTCTGCGCGGGCATTCTTACCTCTGCGTATAAGAAGCGTCGACTATCGTGCATCGTCTCTGGTGAAGGCTCGAAAACGGCAAATCTTACATTAAAACCATTATTTTTTAAGCCATTTTCACCGTTTTCGAGTCTCTGGACAGCTCACATTCCTTCATCATCAATGCTTTTCATCCTCCCAGCAAACACCGGGTTTATCTGTCCGTGCACCAAATAGCATAGATGGATACCACCAGGACTTCTCTTTACTGACATTACATACATGTAGCCACTTCACACGTAGTAAAATTGAGTGTTTTACGTCCATCATTCGGGTTGTTGATAATTCTAATATTTGAAATCGTAAATAAACAAGATGATTTTATGTGTCTCTTATTATCGAAATTCTAAATGTCAACGAAGAATGTTTTCTTCTGAAGATCGTTCACACACATGTTTTGTAGGCAATATCAAAGAGACAAGTCTATTCAATAAATAGTATTTATGCAATTTCTAGACTAGCTCATTCCACCATATCATGACTGACTGCCGTATCATGACATTTCAAGCTTTTTGTGTGGAAGTTGAGTGCAAGTGAATATCGAGTCTGAATATCGATAAACAGATTCATGACAAACGGCCTTGCTAGTAAATTGCTTTGATTGCTTGGACATCAGACCACACCGGTCGCCTATTGAACACACTGTAGCCACTGGTGAATCCAGTGAAACTAAGTTTGAAAAAAATGAATAACTCCAATATCTGAGCACTCCCAATGAGCTGTGAGCCCCCGTTCGTATCGCACCATTCCTAAAAGAGTACGAGATCGCCAAAGATTACGGGCACTAAATCGACAACGATCGTTGCAAACAGCTAATGTAGATCATAAACCGCACTATATGAAGCAGTGAAATCGTCATTGCTTGCAATCGTAGAATTTTTGTTACGACTTCCAATCATCGTCGTTTGTGCTTTGATCATTTCCCAAAGGAGCGAAGAGACGAAAAAGGGAGGACGATTTATCGTTGACAAGAGAGGAGATGTTACGCGATGGAGAGACGGTCATTTCATTTGCAGACTGTAGCGACATAAAGCAACGCAAAGACGCGTGAATGCTAACAATTCAACTATGGCATTGTCATCTGCAATAATATTTGTAAAGCGAATGCGAGATCGAAACACAATATAAGTTTCAACTCCTATTACATTCCCACAAGACATGTAATGACAGGAAAATAACCCCAACCTCAGCACGTAGGAGAAAACAGCTTAGAAATGGCGGTTTGTGGATATGACTAGAGTATGTGACTATGACAGTAACAACAGTGGAACGGTATCATTATATGTATAGGTATTATATCTGAAGTGAAACGGAAACTAAATCTAAGATCAATAAAAAGCAGTTTGTACAGGGTCCGGCACTGAAAGACGATATAGTGCAGCAGAAATAGTAGAACCTGAAATTGAGTTCACTTGGTAGAGTAAAGTTGTTATCTAAACCATTCTTTCATTCAATCGTTCGTCTGCAACACAAAAATATCTAAAGAATTTTTCCTGGTTACTAGGGTTTCTAATTCGGAAGTAGAGTGCATTCGTCTGTTGTATCTTTTCCGAGGAGCAGTTGTCTCATTCACGCAATAGACAGCCGCTCCTCTTGAATCAGACAACAGACGAATGCTCTCTACTCCCGAATTAGATACCCTACTGGTTACTGCAAGGTGCTTACCGACTGGGAGATCAATGCATTGTTTTGAGCATAAGCAAAAATCATGATATCCCCATGTCACCCAGAATATTGAAGTTCCTGATAGACTCCCCGGACGGTAAATTTAACACCGAGAGCCGTCATTTAGGCATGAACATGAATATCTCACATCAATGATTCGGTCCCACTTTCTTTCGACGATTATGCAAGGTCACGTCAGTCGTCACTCGATTTCGTGCTGAAACGGTGGTCTGGTCTCTCTAGACGATGGCAGATAACGATCTTATCGCAAAATGTGAGGGGTGGGCATTTTACCCTCCCCAATCTCATCAGGTTTGTTGTGTTTTGCTTTGGATAGACGACAACGCGAAAGAGATTAGGGAGGTTCGAACATCAAGAACTCTCAAGCATAAAAGCGCTCACATGACTCTTTCAAAGACGTCTGCTGCTGAGTGGGCAAGTTGCGGGCCAAGGTTCGTGCGGGACGGCGAGGACACTGAGCAGCACACATTATATTCCAATCAGCGCTGACTACTGCTTGAGAGTGATCGGAATAGCACACGAAAAAGACGACATGGACAACTTCCACAGAACAGAACACTTATTTTATGGTCAAAGATCAGCCAACCATTAGCATTCATGAAGAGAGATTCGACGACTGACACGGGCTGAGACGGTGGTTGCTGAAAATTCTCAACTTGCATTAAACTATGGAGAAGTGCGCCTGTTCTCGTTCACGTTTAACCTCTTTTGTAAGCTCGATTAAATAGCCACTATTAAAGATGGAAAAGCGTAAGTCTATTTATAGCCCGTGTCACTACAATGCGAACTATACACTGGCACTGCCATCTTCCCTGCATTCGATTGATTGCTGTGCAACGAAACATGTTGCTGCAAGGCACAAATGCACAACCACCTCAGGCTTAGTGCTCACAAACATTCACTTTTGGGTTTAATTGAGAAATAGTGTAACTCTGCACAAGTCCCATTCTGAAAATGGTGTTCCACCCAAATGGAGTGCCTAACGTGGAATGATTTCATAAATTTGACAGCATCAGTTTTTTTCTTTGGTTTCTCCAGCGCTCGTTATAATGACTCCCTAGCCAAGTGGCTAAGGCGTTAGATTTCAAAACGTAATGGATGCTAGTTATTCCACATTTGTTGTTGCCAAATTTCTATCGTGCAAAACTATTGTACTGAATGAATGTTTGCTGGGCAAAAGCACAGAAAATTACCTCCTGAATGCCGCTGGCAATGAGCAGTTGTTGCCATTGTTCCCACGTGAAGCCGGAAGGCGCGAGAACGGGCGATATTGGCTGAAGAAACAGGGATTAATATCAGACACTATCTGACTGGAGTGAGTTATCAGACCGTGAGGCTGGCACAGTCTCGAAAATCAACCGCACCTCAAACTTTCCTATCTGACTAAGTCGACCACGCTGAGTTCAAAAATCAACATCTCAATGTCTGAAAATGAGTTTGAGAGGTAGGAAAAATCAGCAAAGCTCGTACTCGGAAAATCTAACTTTTTTCCTAGGCGCCCAAA
>JACMIF010001689.1:0-22081 GCA_014805445.1 Diplogasteroides magnus | reverse complement strand
ATTTTCAAGTATAGCTAAAAATGCAGAAAATATGCGAGTTGTCCGCATAAAAGTGAATATATCGAGTCTAGGGGACCACGCTTTGTATATTTGAAAGTTGTCTATCCGATGCAGAACATTCTGGCGGTCATTTTAAGCCAATAAAAAATTGTAGGTGATCAACACCGAAACGAGTAAATTCAGTTTGACTGAATTCAAAAAGTGATTTTTTCGAACGAGTGAACATTTTATGAAAAGTGTTGAACTAAAAGTTTCTTATTTTTTGATAAGGATTCAGGAAATGTGCTATATGTGGGGGTAAAATTTCGATTTGAGAGAGTTGATTTTCGGGGGTGGTCAACTTCGTGACGTCATAGCTCGACGATGACGTCACATATCAAAATTCTGGAAGCGTCAGTTTGTTCGCCATACTTGAAAGTACTTATGACCAACTTTTGAGGGTGGGTTAAAAATCGATGTGCCAGGGGCCAAGCCAAGGGTGTTTGGGTTGCTCAGATTCTGTCTCATATATGTAGATAATGTTGGCTGAATTCGTTGTGAGTTAATTTATTAAGTGCATACCGATCCAGAAGACGACAGCGGTGCCGGCCCACATTGCCCTCTTCTCCCAGATGGCCTTGCGTGCCCAGTACCTCACAGTGAACGTTCCCATCTGAACGATTGTTAAGAATAAAATTCCGAAAATATTGTCAAACCTCAGTTGTGATTGGCGTTGGGAGGAACTTTACCCAGCAACTCGACGTCCAAGACAGATACTTTTCCACTCGCCTTCCACTGACGAGTGTGGTTCCAGTCGATGAAGATCACACCTGAAAGAGGCAACTGAGTCATTTCCCATTGTGATAACTTACCTCCTACAAGGATGGGCCACGCGTACACAGGCAGTCGCTTGCGGAGGTGATACCAGATAGAGCGCTGTACAGGCGCCACCTTGCACCACACTCAACACAACTATTTATATAATACGATTGATAGTAATAACATATAGCTTGTTGCACGAAATAGATAACACGTTTTAAAATATCAAAATTAACTATAAAAATGGGCGATTTGACAGCTGGTTTGGTATTCACGTGCATTAACAAGACACTTAGAATAGCGCTGTACAGGTATAATACTGATAAAAGCAGCACATATCACCTACACAGGAAAAAATTTCTTCATACAATTGTCAGAGTGCAATATTTTCTTTCTACTGCTAACACTGCGCGATCCAACAGGCTAATCACTGCAGGGTCCTGATAGAAATATAGGAAACGGTAGTTCAATTGTGTCAGATCGCTGACAAAACATGAACTGTTTTCAAGTCTGCGAATAATATCCATTATTCTACTACGTCAAAACGGTATTTATGCTTACTGAAGACGTCTTGTCTTAAGACCGCTTCTATTCACAACATTGAAACAATAACAAACGCAATAGAACCGGGAAAAGATTGTTTGTTCCGTCGTTATTCGAACAAACTTTACCTTTGCGCATGAACGAGATGGGCGGAGTTTGATGTAAAGCGCATATTTTAGACGATTTGAAACGTTTTGTTTCGTATCTGTTAGCAGCTGCTTCAGCTCGTTGTTAACAGCTTTAGATTATTAGATTAGATTAGAATGTTCTTCACTATTGGGATTGCCTTGCAGATGACTTCGGAGACACGAGAATCGTCCCCTCCTGCTGATGATCGACCGGCTGATGAGGATACCACAAAGGGAAAGAAGCGGGAAAGGATCGAGACACGAGGTAGTTTTCCAATCTGCTTTTCATGCTCTTGCTTTCGAAATGATGTTAATTAAAAACAAGTAGCAAGTATTCTTATTCCCGTTCAAATATACAATATTTGCAGAGATGAAGTCACCCTCACCGCCTTCCAAAGTCCCTCGAAGGGAATCAGATGGAGAAAAGAAGAAGGAAGACAGGAAGTCGGGCAGGAAAGATAAAAAGGACAAAGAAAAGGTTGTTGTCATTCGACTTATTCTTAATTTATGACCATTTGAGGTTGACAAGGCTGATAAAGACAAGGATCGTAAAAAGGACAGAAAGGATAAAGACAAGAAGCGAAGATCTCGAAGTAGATCGACAGATAGAAGGAAGAAGGATAGAAAAGGTATTTATATTACTCAATGTATTAGTGATATATGACTTTGGTTGCAGATGAGACGAATGGTGATATGGAGGAAGGAGAAGTGAAGGAAGAGGCTCCTCCACCACGACAACTCACTGAAAGAGAGAAACAGAGATTGGCTTACATTGAAAGTCTACAGGTATCATGCAGTATTACTGTAATGATTGTTAACCACTGTACTTTAAGAAGGAAGAAGCAGAGGGAATGGCAGCTGCTGATGGAGATGATCCAGTATGTTACTCAATTACAACATGTTCTAATAATAATAATTCGATTTTGCGCCTATTCGATGTTTCATTCAATCCTTTAATAGATGTTTTTGATTCCAAATTAATTTTCAGGTATGGTGCATTAGGAAAGCCCAAGAGGAGCAGCCTAGCAGAGCATGTCCCTATCTAGATACCATTGACAGGTTCGCTCTACATTTTTGCAATTTATTTGGATTTAACTTGTGCAATAGACATTGTTTCATTGTTTAAAAATGTATTTTTCAGAACAGTGTTGGACTTCGACTTCGAGAAGTTGTGTTCCGTCTCCCTCTCTCATCTCAATGTCTACGCTTGCATGGTCTGCGGCAAGTACTTCCAGGTTGGAATTAGTCTTTAAATGAGTCTAGGCTTATTCTTTAAAATATTATTTCAAGTTTGCATTATTTTCCGTATTTGAGGGTCGAGGCACGAACACCCACGCTTATACACATTCCCTTGATACTGACCACAGAGTATTTCTCAATTTACAGGTCGGTTACTGTTATTTTTATTACTTTCTTAGTATTTGTTTCATGAAAATTTAACTATGCTTTCTTTCAGACTCTTAAATTCTTCTGTCTGCCTGATAATTACGAAGTTGTGGATCCTTCACTGGATGACATCAAGGTTTGATCTATTGTCTGATTACTGTTAACATTGTATTTCAGTATGTGCTGAAGCCTCACTTTTCGGATCAACTCATTCGATCACTGAATGGATGGTCCAGACCTGCACGGTAAGAGATGCAACCATTCATATAATTGACTCTTCTTTCCCTTTCAGTGCCTACAACGACTCTTCATATTTCCCTGGAGTCGTCGGTCTGAACAACATCAAAGCGAACGACTACGAGAACGTCATCCTTCATGTTCGTTACTATATATATCTTTCGATGTTGTCCTTCCTGTCTTGTTCTTACCATACTTTCCCATTGCAGGCTCTTTCTCAAGTTCCTTCTCTTCGTGACTATTTCCTCAAGGAAGAGAACTACGTGCACATAAAGAGGCCACCAGGAGACAAACTGCAGGAATTGACCAGAAGGTGAGAGTAATAAAAAATAGTAGTAAGGTGTAGGTTACTGTAGCATAGTACCAGTGTAGTATGCTACAATAAACTACAGTGGAAGTACTGGAATAAGAGTCATTTCCCTTAACCTTTCGCTGTAGTGTGTTATCCTTTTAGATTCGGTGAATTGATCCGTAAATTGTGGAACACGAAGGCCTTCAAGGCACATGTCTCTCCACACGAAATGCTCCAGGCAATTGTACTCTGTTCTGATAAGAAGTTCCAGTTTACAAAGCAAGGTACGAATACATCCTCTTACATTACAATGGAATGTCATTGCAGGAGACGCGGCAGAGTTTCTCAATTTCCTTCTCAACACTCTGCATACAGCACTCAATGGAACGACCAAGACTAATTCAAGTATTATTTACAGGTCAGACATACATTCAATCGTCTATCCAGTTGCATAATGTCTCTATATCACAATGTGTGACCTTATGAATTAAGGACATTCCGAGGCAGAATGAGAGTGTTCACAAGGAAGGTTCCACCTGTTGATTCAAGTGAAGAACAGAGAAGGGCCATGTACCAGATGGAAGAGTATCAAGGTAAGCATTATGATAACATTAGCTTTAAAGAAAACAAAACTAGTGATTTTGAAAAGGATTGACAAGAATGGTTTCTGTTTCAGAACAAGTGAAAGAGCAGCCGTTCCTCTTCCTTTCACTTGATCTTCCACCAGCTCCTCTCTACAGAGATGAACTCATGCAGAATATTATTCCACAGGTCAGATACTCTTGCTACAACTACATCAGGGCTGGGACAGAAAATATTTTTTTTTCTGAAACAGAAAACAGTTTTCAAAAAGACGCCATTTTAAGTTCAAAATATCTAGTGCTTAACTTTTATGTTTTCTGTCCAAAATTTTCTGCTTCTGCTCAGAAAATTTTCTGCTCGAAAAATGTCCTGAAAACAGAAATTTCAGAAACAGAAATTCCCAGCCCTGAACTATATGCTCAGGCAGAAAACAATTTGTTCATACAAAAAGAAATTGATCAACTTTCAGGTTCCATTGCATGTCTTACTGCAGAAGTTCAATGGAGAGACGGAGAAGGTTTGATATTTCTGTTGTTTCCATAATCATTAACCGTTTTGTTTACAGGAATACAAAACGTACAATGAGAACTTCATGAAGAAATTCGAACTGCTGTCTTTGCCCAAGGTGAAAATTTACTAGAATTTTAAGAATTTTTATAATATTCCATCTTTAAGTATCTGCTAATTTCATACAAGAGATTCCACAAGAATCAATGGTTCGTGGAGAAGAATCCAACCATTGTCAACTTCCCAATCAGGTAAGGCTATTGAATGCAAAATGGATACATCACTCGAAGATTCCTTCAATTTACGGGCATACCTGGACTAGGGGGTCTACGTAGAGGTGCGGTCACTCGGAAAATTTTTTGGAGGGACTGGTCATAGTGGAAAATTTGGTTTTTTGGAAATCATTCATAGTATTGGAAATCATGCCAGAAATCACGAGGAAGTCATACCGTTGCTGTTCGAATGTTGAAGAATTACGGTAAGTGTGCGAGTGCATTGCACACACAAAAAGTGATCGTTAACTGACTCACGGTTAATTATTTTGTAATTAAAGTTGTAATAGTCATTTTCGTGAATTCGGCTGTACTCATCTGGAAAGGGGGTTAAAAACTACTCTAGAAAAACTCTTGTCGATTTAGGTAGCGATAGATTTTGACCCCTGTAGATGCCGTAGAAGTTGGTAGATGCGCGGTCGAAGCGCCGTAGATGTGCATATTATTTCTTTAATTAGAATGTTGAAAGTTGCTACAAACACAGTTTCTGGGGTAGAAAAATACGCTGATTCACGCTGAGTACACCCGAGGTTTGAAAATTTCTTCGTTTTTGCGTAAATCGTTGTGTGAATTCCCCGTTGATTTACCGTAACACCAGTTTGCAATACTGTGTTCGAATTTGTGAAAAAAACATGAACACTTGCCAAAAAAGATAATTATTATTGATTTGCGATTATTGAAACGATATAATAGTGTCATAATTCATGTGAAAATTTTCAAGTAACTTTTACGCAAATATAACGCAGTTTCATTCTTCATTTTCCATCATTTATTCGAAATTTCATAGCACTACTACTGCTATGCTTTCATAGTTCCTTCCAGTAGAACCCATCTGTCGTATGCACCTTTCCCTCTCCTTGGTCATCACAACCACTTCCCATTTCACCCGTTCATTCATTTCACCTTATCACTCGAATATATTCGGGAGCTTCTGTACAAATCGTTTATCAGCAACAACGGAACATTTGCGAGTCAATTCAAAATATACATTTTTCTTTATTCATATAAATATCTGGGAAAAGACATTTGCGCCGTAATTGTGATATGAACAGTTGCGACATCGTTTTCATCATTCTCACGGCGCAAATGTCCATTGCGCAGTTGTTCCACCCAAATATCTTCCTTCTCTCGTTCGCCCTGTCGTCGTGTCATCGTCGCCATCGGGCCTGAATTGAATAATTTTTGCGTGGAATTAGACTCATTAACACTTTTCGTTCACAGAGCTCTAAAATGGGTCAATGCATTGAGCGAAGCACTATAAGTACTGTATTAAGCACCGCCGCGCCCTATCGTCAACTAGCGGTGACCCGGAAAAAAATTTTTTTTGGACCGCGCGGTCACCCGGATTTTTTCACTTTTTTTACCCCCCGTCGAAACTACTAGCCCACGTATCTTTACGGGACACTGCGGATTTGTAAAGAATATTGCTAAAGGGACTCAAAAACAATTCTCAGAATTGAATTCAGTTTAGTCTCCAAATTTTTAATATTTGTGATCTCCCATCTTAAGTCCGGCCTTATCATTGGATTCTTTTCACTTGAATAGTGTGCCATCCAACCATACTATCTTTTCAGCATAATCGTGTTTTCGTAACTTCCCCCTTTATGATCTGCCCTCTTTCAGCAACGTCGATCTCTATGATTGTGTGGCAGAAGACAAGAGAGCGACAACAAGGTACACGACGTATGATCTGGTGGGCAACATCATTCACGATGGACTCCCTGAATCAGGACGCTACCGTATACAAGTACATCACGAGGTACGGTAGTCACTTGATACAGTCGTACTATTGGAATGTCTATTGTTTAATAGTGTGTGTTGATGTGCTGTTTCCAGGGCACAGGAAAGTGGTTCGAGTTGGAAGATCTGCATGTGAAGGACATTCTTCCCCAGATGATCACATTGGCAGAGTCATACATTCAGGTACGACATTGAGGGGAGGGTAATTATGCTGTGCCCTTACCTTGTATTGTAAGTTAGTGTAGTGTACTATCCTGCTACAGTACCCCCAATTGCAGTATAACTACCGTAATCCTACAGTGGCTTACAATACAAGGTCCGAACATTAGCAACTACCCAGTGGAGAATGGATAAATTGAAATAGCAGTTGATCTTGGTCGTTTTAGGTGTGGAAACTGAACACTGACAAGACGAGAGATGAAAGAATGGAGGAAATAGCCCCAGAGAGTGAATTGGACCTGATCAGTTGATCTTTCCCTTCATCAAGGTATTCAATCATTCGTCAATGTCGATCTCTTTTCTTTTTGTCGTTAGAATGCTATGCAATTTGTTAATATTCTCTCGTTGAATGTTTGTATGAATGGAATATTCTGTGCACATAAACTATACCTAAAAGAGTTAACTCGCATGCTTTATTAAGTTTCAACAATGAGGGAAGATGCATTATATGTATCTTCTTCACTCTTCATCTGGGAATATCACATGCTCCTTCATCTAAATTCTAAAATGATACATGTTTAAGGAAGGGAATACCATTGTCTCTGCACAATCTCGTATTGGGTCCGCGTACTGGGGCTGAATGATTGATTTCCCTTTGGATCTCCTCAAGGAAGACTGACCATGATTCTGGATGGCCCGAACTCTTCTACACAAGGAAGAACATCCGGCGATATTGGACTGAAGTGGATGAAGGATACAATAGAAGAAGAAGAGGGGAACATACACATTGATGACCATCATCCATTACTGGAGGAGTTGATGGAGACTGAATGATATTCAATTGAGGGAGACTATTCATATGAATACCTCGATAGGAATGAAACGAGAACTACTGTCAGGTGTTGGAGTCTTCTGAAGTTGAATATGAATAGAAGGGAATGAATGGGGGAGAATACCGGTGTTTCTGGAATACGAGGAGAATTCCTGTCTGATGTTTTGATGGAACGATCAGATGGAGAAGGGACAATCTCTCTCGGTGATTCCTCCATCTTTGCCTTGTCAGAATGCCAATTAGGGTTACGGTACGATGTGTACCAACCTGAGGACTCTGTCTACTGTCATCTCTTCTTTCGGGCTGTGGCGGTTCTTGTGGAGGCTTCAATGGCTAAAGAGAGTCGTGATTACCAATTGAAAATTAACAATTACAGTTTCCCTCTTGGGCGGTTTTTCTCTCCATTTACGTGACGACTGAAAGAGAAGTTATGGATGAATGAAAGATGAGAAGATTCCGAAACCTTTCTTTTGTGTGGACGGTCATGCTGTAATGAAATAGTGGAATGATAATTTGTTTGATCACAAACCATTGATGGATCTCGTTGACATTTCTCATCATCGTACTCCTTTATCTCCTCTATTGGTGGTAACTTCTTCCTTCTTCCCAATGGCGGATCTTTCTTCCTTTCGAATTGAGCCATATCCTGTAGAGATCAAAGATCATCCATGATCTCATCAATGGACCCACAGGCGGTTCCAGTCCCTTGCGTACACTATCCGATTGTGTTTTATCGGTCTGCTCCTGAAGATCGAAGATTGCATTGCGTTAGAGCATAATCTGCATCTACAGTACTCTCAAGTACCGTACTCACACTTGGCTGAGTGGGCTGTGTCTGTGTTTCAGGAGTGTCGGGCAACGCAAGAACCTCAAGATGACATGGATGTTGAGTGATGAATGAGGAATGATACTTGAGTGAGTCCATATTTGGTGGGAGGAGATTTCTCTTCTTCTTCCATTACTTCCTCTTGCATCCTTGAGATACATAGTGATTGAGGGCATGATTCTATTGATTCACTTGATTTCCTTCTCCTCATTCTTTTCGTTCTCTGCTTCCACATCTACTTCATCCTCCTGTGTTGGTTGCAATGTTGGCACTTGTGGAGGTTGAGGAGGGGAGTGATCACTCAATCGATAATGAGAACAACAAAGGGAGTACTGTACCTGATGGCTGTCACTGGCTCAATGACATTCGGGAGTGTCTTAATTGTGGCTGTTTCCAATCCTGAAGAAGACTCCTCATCTGTCATTGTGGATGATCGTACCAGCGACGACCAAATGTTCCATTCTGTTCTTTTCTTCCTTTGTGAATCGAATTTGTTTGCCTTTGTCATCCTCCAATCGAACAAAAAGACAAAAGAAGAACCTAAAGGAAGAAGTTGAAGGGGGGATGAAGAGAGGGACACTCACAGGAGAAGATAGAGGAATACAATGAGGAAGAGACACAATATCACCCAATTCGGATCCAACCACTTCAATTCATTACTAATCGATTCTACAGTAATCCCATACCTCTTCGGTAAGACTTCCCTCAACAAGAATCCATCGAGGACCTGAATCGACCTTCTAGAGCAGGAAAGTGATATTTGCACCACCTTGTACAGCCAAAGGAGGAAGTATCGTTATTCGTTTTGGAGGAAGAACTGAATCCGGAACATTGACTCGTTTCTCAATCATGCAATTGAAATGCAGTTATAGTAGCCGAGAATTACCAATGCGAGTATCCCCAATGGCCCGACACTGTTATTGGCGAAACACAGAAAAGGAGGATGCAGTACCTAGAGCGTGTACGGGGGTATAGCTCAGGGGTAGAGCGCTCGCTTTGCATGCGAGAAGTCTGGGGTTCGATTCCCCATACCTCCAAACATTTTGCCTTTTACCTTGTCAGCTATGCTGAAGTTTGCCACACCTTTCCCATCATATTGCGATGTAACAGTTGTATACTCATCGGCGAACATAACTTTCTTAATGTGTTTAGGTCAATGTCGATAAATGTTAAAACGGAATACCCCTGTACTGAATCCCTGCACCTGAATGTCTTCTATATTGTTGTTCGAGTTCAGCTGAAATTGTGACAATCAGAGAGTCTTTGTGATGTTCGATTGCCTGGATTCTCCATAAGAATTTACTTTCACTTCGAATGACAAGAATGGCAACTCCGTCTATTGAATAAGCAGAGATTCCTGAAGAAATCAATGAGATAACGTTATTGAAGTACACAACCTTCCAGCGGGATACTGAGATTCCCAACAACTTTCGGTGGAAGTTGAAAGGAGGAAGAGATGGGGGAAGAACTGAACGAGGACAAAAGTGTAGCCTTGCATCTCAATGGATGGACTTACGCTATTGATTTTTCAATGGGGAATCTACTGACATTCACTAATCCTCCGGGATTCACACAAAAACAATCTAGTCGAGGATTCTCAAATGGATCGTCGGGGTTACGGTAGGAGATATACGAACAGGCTTCTGATGCAAATATGTACACGCGTCATGATCGCCGAGTTGATTTGTGACGATGTCTGTTCGTTTGTGAGTATCTTTCATCTTCCCTCCAGCCTTGAATGGACCAATACTGAATGACAAGAGAGTTAGGGAGAGTGCAAAAGGGATTGTCACATTTGTGTTTTCCATGAATCAGGGTGAATAGGATCCTTCTCCATCACAAGAATGAAACGTTTGCTGCCTAAAGGGAGAATGAGGTGAAGTTGTGTATGAAGAAGAACCTTGGGTGGAAGTGGAATGGATTACACGAGATGAACAGGGAAAGAGGGGAGGAGGTGGCATATTGTCATGTTCAAGTGTCACATTACATGAATCTGTAGGATACTGTAGAAGGGATCAAGATGGATGTAGAACCTCCAATTCTATAGGCGTAGAAGTCATTTGTACCAATAGCCCGTGGAATGATGTTGGTAGTACAACCTGAGGATGGAAGTGACTACGGTAGTATACTGTACTCACTAGAGGCAATGACTGAAGGGATAAACAGAATAAAGTGAAGAAGGAACAGGCAACTGAAAGAGGATAGGTCTTGGATGGGAGGTCCTTCCTCACCAAATAACAGGACGGTGAAGAGAAGCAACCGCCATCTACAAAGGTGAGAAGAGAAGTGAATTACACTATTGAGATGGCTCATTCCTTGCACATGCGATCAGGCTGCTAGTCAAATTTCTATGCTCTCTTTTATAAAGCAGTATAAAGCACCCCCATCACACTCTAACCGGGAAAATACTAGGGTTTTAAAAACAAGGAATTTGGGGTACCCAAAATTTTGGGTGTGGAAATACCCCCAAAAATTTTGGGGTAAAAAAATTTTGGGCCAAAATTTTTGGGGTGTACCCAATATTTTTGGGTCAGACCCTAAATTTATGATTGAATATGGTATTGATTTATCGGTTTATTTATTGGGTTACGGTAGTTATAGATTTATTGATTTGGGCTACGGTATCTCGCGTTACGGTATTTATCGATTTATTGATTAGGGTTACGGTGTCGGTGATACGGTATTGATTTATTGATGGGGTTACGGTAGTTATCGATTTATTGATTTGGGATACGGTATCGGGTTACTGTATTTATCGATTTATTGATTAGGGTTACGGTATCTCGGGTTACGGTAATCGATTTATTGGTTAGGGTTACTGTATCTTGGATATGGTAATTATTCGTCTGACCCAAAAATTTTGGGTACAACCCAAAAATTTTTGGGGTGTTGAGTCTCTCATCCAAAAATTTTGGCCCAATATTTAAATTACCCCAAAAATTTTGGGTAGACAGACCCATACAAAAATTTTGGTTTACGTTTTGTTTATGAAACCCTAGAAAATACCCACATTTCGACCGTGTGTGCCATGTGTTCTGACAATGAAATACTATACATTTATTCATCTTTCTATAAACATGCAAAATACTTTACATTTGCGTATAAAATATATGTTCGTACATATTATTCAGTGAAAATTTACTCGCAATTCTGTCAACATCATTCGGATTTCACTATGTATACTTTTTTCTACAACTGACAAGCCTACAATAACTACCATAACCAATTGTGACTATGAGTGATTGAATACTACCGTATACATCATCTACAGATTGAACTTCTTGGTTGCTTCGGTCGTGATCATCTTTGCAATGGCTAAACTACTCGTCGCCCCTGGTGAAGGAGCATTTCGAACGTGAAGAAGTCTGTAAACAAAGTATACAAGTGAGTAAGGGTGAAATGTTCCCTTACCTCGATCCCAATTTGCCAACTCCTCCATCAAAAACAAAGTCATCAACAAGTGCTCCACTTGAATCCATTGCTTGTGCACGAACTCCCGCAGGACCTCTGAAAGAGTACTGTAAGAGAGGAAACCGTAAGAAAGGAAAGAGAGGATACTGTAACAGTGGAAATAGAGAATACTGTAGACTGCACAACTAGTCAATTATTAACTGTGAGGCATCAACTAACCGTGTGACGTCACTCAGCTTCAGCTCTGGAACGTAACGCTGCAGTTGTTTTACCTGAAGATAAAACTTTGTTAATGACCAGAAAAAGTAAACTAGTGGTATTTCTGCCCCTTTCACTACAATGAATCATGAGAATATATTACCTGTGCACCGATGAAGATTCCCCTGTAAAATTCCTGCATTCCGAACGAGAAATACTTTCCAATCAGCTTGTGCATTCCTCTGAAATTGTTCAGTTGACAGTGGTCAGACATTATGGAACCGCCGGAACTAGACATTTTGGAACCCAAACCTGATAATGAATGAATTTGAAATGAACAAAAATCAGGTTTGAGTTCCAAAATGTCCGGGTGTCTGACAACACAATTGACATCATTTCTGGATGCTGCACACTTCAGAATCGAAAGAAGGAAAGGCCACCCAAATATGAAAGGACGAAGCAAAATATCAACATACTTGTATGAAAGAGCATCGTACAAGTCAGTGGGTGACCACTGTAGATATCCGTATCCTTCCCTCTTGTAGGCAAGAACTGCATTCGGACCTATATTCGACCTTTGGTGTGAAGTGGAACTGAGTAAATCTCACCGAGCCAAACATCTCCATTCATTCGTGGAGTGAAATGAACACCGAGGAAGGGAAAACTAGGGTCGGGTACCTGCAACACATTCTCTTATGCAACGAAAGGTATCAATGAGGCAATTGAGCATAAATGTACCGGAAAATGCTGACTAACCGGGTAGATGTTCGTCTTAACGAGATGTCTCTTCTCGGGTTTCAACAGCAAATATTCACCCCTGAAAGAAAAATAGATGAGAATATCATGTAGTTTCATCCTAGGCCGGAACTGCATAATCACCCTTGTGTTATGAATGGAACAAAGTGAAAGATAAGAAAGGGATGAACTTGATGTCTACATTCAAGTCACACATAAGCTACATCATGAACAATCTATGAGTATACATCTAGATTGTCACCTGAATGGGACTATCTTGGGATCGGGATTACATCCTGATAATTGGGCAACTCTGTCTGCATGTAATCCTGCACATGTTATGACATACTTGCATCTGAGGGGAGTCTGCAATCACGACGTTCACCTCACATATACTGTTGGGTACTATATGGTACAGTACCCTCAAGGTGAAATAACGACAAGAACTGACATATTTGGACGATGATCGGATTGTGACAGGAAAATCATTTGTTGCTTCATCAAATGAAAATGATTCAAGGGGATAATCAATGTAGACAGATCCTCCTGAATGTTGATCATTGCAACGAAAAGGAACAGAAGTCAAGGAAACATCTATTCTGCAGATAACTACTAATGTACAAACCATTCTTCTGAAAATCATCTGCATAAGCCTTTGTGACTACTCCCCAGTCAACGATTCCTGTATGAGGAGACCACATTGCACGCAGTCCCTGCAGTACTCCATGATTACATATTTTACTGTATAGTCTCACCTTGCAGTGGGGTTCGAAATCCTTTATCTTTTCTCCAGGAATCATCTCGATGTCTTTACATCCATTCTGCTTCGCTCTTTCGAACAAATTCTAGAAAAAATATATTAACTATTGCAGCCCTTTCAGAAAATGCTCACTTCTAATCTTGGCAACTCCTGATGTTCCACAGCTACGATCAATTTGCCCGTTTTCTTATACGGTATCCGTCTCTCCTCGAAGTATTTATATGCAAGTTCCATGCCTGAATACATTAAAGATCATATCGTTCTACAGAGGTTTTCGCAAGCTTCAAAGAACTTCATGAATGGACATCACTGGCTATTCACTTCACTGTGCCCATCAAACGTGAAAATCGTCGAATTCGCAATTTGACTTGTCATTTAATTCACGCCTATATATATTCTGAGAAGCAAGTGGCTAAAAAAGAAGGCACGAACCTTCAACGCACAGTTTTGCCTTGAGACTGCCTGGGGCGTAGTAGATTCCTGCATGGATGACACCAGAATTGTGACCGGATTGATGAGCGGCTGAAGAGTTCATAAATATTCAAACAGAAACGATAAATTTCTGGGCGGTATTATTAGTCGCTGGTCGAATACTGAAGACATTTCATCAGTATGAGATGCTTACCTAAGTGATTCTCTTTATCAATGACTGCAATCTTCAACTGGGGCTTTGCTATACTCAGTTGACGTGCAGTTGCACAACCAACGATGCCTCCTCCCACAACAACGACGTCGAAGGCTGGAGGAGCACTGAAGAGAAAGACATTGTCCACTAGGATACATACACGATCAGTGGACGTGACTTTCGACAGGATACACTAAAACAAGTTTCTGCAGGTTTCTCAACAAAATGTGTTCGGTTCTCGTCAGCAACGTGAGAATGAGGCACAATTGAGTCAAAAAGAGGAAATGGAGTACCTCCCCGCTTTGGGGGCATGTCCAATTTGTCGTACTTGTTGCTGGTTGTGCACAGTCCCTCCTGAAGAAGCAACGAAAGTGAGACGACTCGTGGTGTTCGCCAGTCGACGGAACAGCATATCTGAAAGCAATATATTCGAAATGAATACGATTTCACCGAGTTAACAACAATTTATTGATAAACTAAAATTGTGGTGTGCGCAAATCGACTTTTGTGAAAAATCACATGATTATTTTCGCACTGCCGTATAGTATGCACACAACAATCGCTGATCGCTAAATCGCTGATTAATAAGCGGTCAAATGTGTGATAGTGAATTGAATGTAAACAGCTGAGTCCGTTAGATTCAACATGAGGAACCCTTGAAAGGTGATAAGGCTTTTCTCGAATGAAGTGAGAGGAAAGGGTGAGAAACACTCATATTGATAACAGTTCATTCCTGTCAAATTGATGCAGACAATGAGGAGAAGTCGTCTGCAGATTCCATCCTCACCTTAACCTTCCCATTTCTCATTTCGTCGATCATCGACCGTTCTCGGTCAAGTGCTCAAATTCAAAAGCTGTGCAAAGAAAGCTTCAATTCGCTTCCAGTTGCCAACTTTCACACCTTCTATACTGTAGTTTTGTAGAGATACTGATTGCCACTTCTTTTCCTTTATTTTGTCATCAATTGTGATATTCTGTGGTAAGAGTCATCCGACTAAGATAGGTTTGCAGCCAGATATAAGTGAGAAAAGGAAGAGATTAAGAGAAAGAGACTCTTCCTCTTTCACTGAACGCGCCCCTTTCCAGTAGATTGTGGAGGCCAAGAGTCGTTTATTATCTCAGGAATGTCAGGGTGCAGATAAAGTAGTATAGACCAAAGAGCCGATTACTTATTGTACCAGACACACTTTTGACCCACGACGGCCTGTTCCCACTGTTGTTGAGAGTCGGCAACGCATTTCGGAAATTATGACCCTCCCAATCTCGTCGGAACGGTTCTCTCTGACATCGATAGACAACCGCTCGATGGAGATTAGGGTGGTAGGAATTTCGGAAATGCCTTTCCCTTGTTGAGAGACTCCAACTTCATGTGAACGGTATGATATGAACTTCAGGAGATTAGTGTCCACTGATCTCTTTCTGACGCACTCACAGGATTTTGGTGTCATTTCACACCTCT
The DNA here is from genome assembly GCA_014805445.1 of Diplogasteroides magnus. Taxonomy (NCBI): domain Eukaryota; kingdom Metazoa; phylum Nematoda; class Chromadorea; order Rhabditida; family Diplogasteroididae; genus Diplogasteroides; species Diplogasteroides magnus. Next base: position 6,591 of record JACMIF010001689.1, on the reverse strand, counting down.
CTTTATCTAGAGTAGAACTAGATATCTTCGCCAGATCATTTCATCAGTCACTTGTATTCTCGTCTCCCCACTTCCATACAAATAGTCGCCTCAACATTATTTTAGTCATTCATACCTACCTAGTAGAGAGACTGAGTATTAAGGAAGATGTTGACATTTGCGTTGTTCCTTCTTGTGATGGCCCACAATTCATCTCCTTTTCTCATCACTTCAAGAGAGAAACCCGGAATGTGGACAAAACCTCGAGGAACTCCTCGCAATCTGACTGGTTAGTCCAATAGGTGGATCATGATGTGATTCTATATTCAGACCCCAATGGAGTTTTCGATTCACCCAATTACCCCGATCAATATCCGAATTCTGAATCACAACTCTACTACATCACTGTCAGTTGTCTTCATTTCACTTCTTGAGACTTGTTGAATATCTACAGGTTCCAGCTGGAAACTACGTCCACATTGATCTTTTCGTATTCCAATTAGAGGAGAATTACGACTTCCTCACAGTCTACGATGGACCCAATGAGAAATCTACGAAATTGGTCGCGTCAGTTTGTGATGCAAATTAGAAGTCATAAGCCAGCTACATTCAGACTGACTGGAAATCTAACCGGTTCCATGTACGATTCATCTGGAAATACAATGACTTTGCTTTTCCAGAGCGACCTCACAGGTATTTACATGTTTTATCAGAAAGTGTGGAATCGCAATGATTACAGGAACACGAAATGGATTCTTCATTCAGTATTACGCTATCCCAAGTGAGAACTTATAATGAAAAATGAACAATGAATGGTTGAGCTGGAAAGAAGGCAACTCCAACATACGATTGTCCTGATCTATTCCTTCCAAGTATTCTTCCCTATGGAGTGGTTAGTCTCTTGAATAACTTCCATTCAGTATACCTCATTCCTTAGATGACATCTCCTGGTTTCCCTAACAACTACCCGGATAACTATACGTGCACATATCGTTTGTGTATGGCAGATCACAGAGTAAGGGAATGACTCAGATCACTCATAGCTCAGATTCCATCACCTAATCATCTGCAGGTACTACTGACCTTTTATACCTTCGACACTGAAAAATCCTATGACACACTGACAATCTTCGATGGACCAATAATAGAAGGACATCAAAGAGAGTCAGTTCCAGTCATGACTTCTGTCCATTGACATTGATTACAGTATATACTCCGGTCCATCTCTCCCTAGTGACGATGATACACAGGATGCATTCAGTATCCTATCAATTCAGGAAGAAATCAATCTGGTGAATATTAAATATTCAACTATTCATTTATTCATCATCAGATCTTTTCATCCGATCTAACCCGTAACTTCATTGGATTCTCCTTCGCATATCGATTCATTCCGACTTCGGAAGCAAAATCGATCGCTGCCCTTCATCCTGAAGGCTTTCCTCCACAGAAGATGAAGGATCTTTCGAAGATTGTTCCCCCGAAAGAACCACGGGACATCAAAGTCTCTGTGATTCCCAATGGGAATATTGGCCCAATCTTCCATCCCAAACTCGTTCGCAGTAATTGAAGAGCACCGATAAAGGAGCTCCTGTGTCACAGAGCATAAATAACATCATGCAAGCATAATAAATCATTTCGGGCTGAACATTTCCATTTTCTAAATCCTAGATAATATCGACAAACTGCTCCATTCACATGTTAAGGTAGCATGTACTGTCTGCCCGGAAAAGGAAGTTTCGTATACGGATTTAAACATAGGTAGATCAATATCTGTGTCGTATGCTGCGGTAGAAGTAGAAGTAGGTATGCCAAATACTTCGAGATAATTTTCAAACAAAGTGCTTAGAACTTATGATTCTACATAATACTCATTCATTCATGGCGGGCATCTAGTCTCTCACCTAGTCTTGGAGTAGAATCCTTCTCTAGAAGGTACCAGCCATCCAAGAGGAGTATGGCCATATCAGGAATTACTCGATCAAGAAATCAACACTTTCGTGGAAGGAATCGCTACATATAAATAAGACGGATAACTTTATGACTTTTCGAGGACTACCCTGATCCCCCAGGGTGCATGCTCATATGCGGATAAATATTGTATTGCACATTGTCTGAGACCATATTCAACACCAACTTTATTCGGATGGAATTCTGTTGGAGGGAGGGGGGGGGGTTATCGATTTTCAGCTCTTCAAGGGTTGTACTCGATGGGGAGGTTCTTCCTACGGACCATACCGTCTCCCTGCAAGATTATTGATTACTTTTTATTCGATCAGCATACGAGATCTCCCTACGGTATCTCGCTATCTACAGCAACGATCACGGTAAGCGTCGATCAATTTACTGAACGTACTACACGACTCAGACATTGATGGCTAGACTAGCACAACTACAGTACCTGGAACCACTCGCGGCGGAATTGCTTGGCAGCCCCATCAGGGGTGTTGGTCCACTCGATGGTGACACGGTCGTTGTTGGTGTCCTGAAGCGACAATCATGTTCTCTAGCTACTGTACCACCCTGCTGCAGTATACCTGCTACAACTAAGGCATCGATTATTTTATAGCCGTCCTTTCTACTCTACAGTAACCGCTACAGAAACCTCCCTCCCCCTCTACTGTACCTCCTGTCCATAGGCGAAGGCGTCGCAGGAGACAGCCACGAGGACGGCTTCCTTGGGGTCGAGGACTCCAGAAGCGGGATCGACTCCGACCAGACGAGGAAATAATTTGCTAGTAAAATGCATTCAAATTGAGACAAGTACAACAGAAAAATTTGCCTGGAAGAGTTGCACTTGGCTCATTTTCATATGAAAATAGTCAGATATTCTTATTCCCTCGAGAAATGGTATAAAAGAGCGGCCTCCCCCTAATCAAACTCACAGTCGTCCTCGACTCCTCAACTACAACAATGGCCCAGTCCGTCCCTCCCGGTGACATCCAGACCCAGCCCGGCACCAAAATCGTCTTCAACGCCCCATACGACGACAAGCACACCTACCACATCAAGGTAATTTGGATTACTGTAGATTACGGTAGTAAGGATTCTGGAAATACTGTATGATAGATTACTGTAGTTGAAGAATACTGAATCCATCACACTTACAGTAATCCCTTTAGGTCACCAACTCCTCTGGTCGTCGTATCGGATGGGCATTCAAGACCACCAACATGAAGAGGCTTGGAGTCGATCCCTCTTCTGGAGTCCTCGATCCCAAGGAGGCCGTCCTCGTGGCTGTCTCCTGCGACGCCTTCGCCTATGGACAGGAGGTACAGTAGAGGGAGGGAGGATTACTGTAGCGGGTACTGTGGAGTACATATAAAGTACAGCGACATAATAATGGATAACTTTGTTGTGGCAGGTATACTGTAGCAGGGTGGTACAGTAGATAGAGAACATGATTGTCGCTTTAGGACACCAACAACGACCGTGTCACCATCGAGTGGACCAACACCCCTGATGGGGCTGCCAAGCAGTTCCGCCGCGAGTGGTTCCAGGTACTGTAGTTGAACTACTGTAGCCATCGATGTCTGACTCATGTAGATCAGACATACAGTAATCGATTCTCTTGCAGGGAGACGGTATGGTCCGCAGGAAGAACCTCCCCATCGAGTACAACCCTTGAAGAGCTGAATCGATCGATGACCTTGCCCAATGAAAATCCGTTGAGATAAAGTTGGTGCCGGTCATATCTATTTCGTTAATGTTATGTCGCAGTTCAAGTATGAAAATATTGTGGGAGGTCATGGGATAACAATATTTATTCACTTTCCCCTTCTTGGCTTGCTTCTAATTTTCTTGTGTTCTATTTGGCTTGTTGTATCGTGTGGCTCATTACTAGAAATTTGGTTTCAATAATGATTTCACACGATTGTATCACTCTCTCGGCGGCGACGCTAAAACATAGTGCAGCTACTACTACGACCATAGCGATGAGGACGATCACCAACACTGAGGAATACCCCATCGAAGGTCCATAAAAATGAGTCGTTCCTCCATCGGGGGAAGTGAATTGATGACGTCACAGATGACTCGGCAGGGAACCAATAGAGAAGAATAAGCTGGAATGGTTGCTTCGTCCATCAGTCGCGAAGAATGTTGCTAATGTTATTGTGACGCAAAATTGGCTTTAGTTCTTATGGGCTGCGATGTTACTGACCATGGGATAAAAGTGTTGTGTCATAAAGACTGCACTATGCGTGAGCAGCCTTTCAGATAAAGTGTCTAAAAATGCGTTGATCACAGCGAGTCCGATCTACTGATATTTTCCCAGAAGTCTTCATCCCTCCTGCGTTCGATTCCCTTTACGCATTCTCATTCATCGGCCCTGTCACTATCATCTGCGAAGTGGCCATTATTCAGACAGCCGCATGTGGCGCCCGGATATCCGACAGACAGAGAACGAATTTGAAAGGCAAATGAAAACGGCCAAATGCATTGTTCCCATATGAGGAAAAAGAACGCTCTTTCCATTCATTCTTAACTGTTGTCAGTGCTTATGCGACGTAGAGACGAGGTTTTCTAAATCAGTAAAAACTTGCATTTTTCATTCGTCTAATTTCGGCGAAGCGCTTGTTTATCGAACGTAGAGACTACTGCTCCGCGAAGATTAGACGATGGAATAATGCTTTAACGCCTTTGTAAAAAGATTCTACAACGGTTATCTCTACTTAGTTTCGATAGATAACGGCTCCGCAAATATTTGATGGATGAGAGATGCACAAAGTTGCCGTTTCAGAACCTTAATGGAAATCACAACATCTGCCGAATGACCATCATCCAGTTCTCAACGCCCTATGATGTTCTTTTCATTGTCTTCTTTATCATAACCATCTTCATTGCCGTGGTTTCTCTGATAATATTCAGCCTTGCATGCTGGAGCATAATGGTATGGAATTTGTTTGGAAGAACGTCTAACGCAGATATTTGAGGTATTGTGTTGGAAGGCTGCAACAGGAAAAAATCTCGAATTCTCCAACGATCCGAAGCAAAAGACTTCTCTTCGGCCCATAATCGTTACAGTTCTATGATATTTGTATCAAAAATTCATTTTAATTGTTTTGATTTCATTTTGAGTCCCTTCCGCAATCTTTAACTCGTTCAACATGTAATTCATAAATAGAAATAAAACGTTGTTGTGTATGAAACAAGTAATAGAGAGAAGAGATTGTCAGGGAAGGGAACGATATTTCAGAGCTTATTTATATTTAGTGAATTAAAGATCGGAGACTTTTTTTTCTAACAATGGCCACTATTAATCTAACCGAGGAGAGCTGTGATAGGACATGGACGCATAAAAGAGATGGATGCAAACCGTCTCTTGTATATGATAAAAAGTTGCAATGTTCCCGATACTGTAGCTATCGCCTCCGAGAGAGGGATACTATGAAGGAAGAGATACGATATCGTACAAACGAGGAATACTGTAGCAACAGTTGATTGTGTGGGGAGGGGAATGCGGTAGATCAACAAATGGATTCAAATAAATTCGATTTATTTCATGTTAGTGGTGTGATTTTGTGTGTTGTGCTCTTGGAGCCACACTTGAGTCTAGCTCTTCAATGAATTATCCCTCAACGGGGATTCTTCTTCCTGGGTCGTTTTCCCTGTACATCCGCCCGATGATTCGATCCTGACGTCCTGAAGAGGAGATTACTGTAGTTCCCGATCGCGACGCATTGAGAGACGCGCTGCGGTTGGCGCCAGTACTTACTTGAAGAGGGCGTAGTCAGTGTTGACGCACGAGGCAGTGAAGGCATCGTCGAACATGACGGTGGACTGAAAGGGCTTGAATTGTTTCCATATGGCTGATCACAATGTCTGAATCATGCACGACAATGAATGAATAGACGATAGACAAGGAGATTCTATTAGGTGATGAAAGAGTACGGTAGCTCAAGAGGGTAGAAGGTTACGGTAGACCAATGATACGATATATCAAGAGAGAAAGAACAGAGGAATACTATAGGGAGGCGGGGAGTAGGAAGGGGAAGAACCACACCAAGGGAGGGAGCCGACCACTGTAGACGAGATGAGAAGAGTGAATGAGGGGAATGAGGGAGGGGAGGGGCGATATTGACTGTTGTCTAGACATGCAAACGGTGCAAGATGGAATAGATGTCACTAGAGACCGTGAATCACACATCAATCGCACATCGAAGTGCATTCATTCTCTTTATTTCTTCTCCGAGCTATTGTCTCTTTCAGCTGATAGACAACCGCTCGGAGAAGAATTAGAGAAAACGAATGCACTTCAATGTGCTATTCACAGTTTCTAGTTGTCAGTCATTCTGTCAAATGAGGTCTTCTACCGATTAACACGAGGTCTATGAGACAATTGATAGGGTCCTGGTACCGGAAAAGTCAGAAATTTTCTAAAAATCCCTGCAATTAATCTTATGTAACCCCAAGTAAAAGAAATTTTTACAGGACCTCAGATGATTTTTAGATACCCTAATTTTCGAGATATTGATTTTTGAATTTTTGAGTGGGCGATTATTTTCAGAAAATCATAACTTCCTTCAATCTCAACCATATTCGCCCAGATTTCTCCAGCCTATGGGAGCTTTATATGCTACTCCAAAATAAATTTCACAATATGTTAGATAT
>JACMIF010001688.1:0-22090 GCA_014805445.1 Diplogasteroides magnus | reverse complement strand
GCACGGAATTTCCGCGGTAATCGATATATCTCTTTAACCGTTGGATGTATCGATTCACTGTCAACTGAAATTTTGTTGCTCTAATCAAGACGGTCATTCCTGTTGTTTTCAATATTTTTAACAAGTGAAAGTAAAGAAGATTGAGCGCTAAGATTAATGTCAACCATAAAAGAGTTTTCTGACCAGTGCACAGTGCCTTTAACAACGCCACTGATTGAACCGCTAATCGCGACAGCAAACGCGTCGGTTCAACGGGCCCCGGCTGGGTCAAAGTGATAACACTAGTGAAAATCGAGGCCGAAAAAAATCGTTTGAATTTTCGCGCCAAAAAATTACGGTATGCGACGCGGTCAGTTCAGTGGAGCAACCTTGTTGAGTTAACGAGCCGTGCCATTTCCTTTGTTTTTTTTAAAGTAATCCGATGCAGCGGAAGCTGAACCATCGTTTTTATAGGAAAGAATATCCAATATAAAGGTTGTGAAACATATTCGAAGATGTGTCAATGTCATTGTCTGTCTCATCCATCCACTTTGCAGCAACTTACTGGACTTTTGCTGTCTCCTGTGGCCATACCGAACAGATGAGGCTTCACATTCTTGTCAGAAGAAGTGATGGCGAAGAATGAATCTGAAAGTCCCGTATACTGTAGACATTTGACCAATGCGGAATACAGTGTGAAATTCATTGTTTCGCAGCTTGAGTGGAATTTTCTGGCTATCAATCTCGGATTACGGTACCTGCTCCGCTCTCCGCTGCCTGTTTCTCGGTGTCGAACTGCGGTGGCAGTGTCATGGGTGCGTCGTCCACTGGTCCTGCAACGATATTACTGTAGATCACAAATCAATCGATAATCAATCCCTCTATAGAGCAGCTTACCCATTCCAAAGGCAGATCCAGATCCTCCTCCTCCACCAATCATTCCTGAGCCACTGCCTCCCATGTTTCCGGAACCTCCGATGACGCCAGAACCAGCTGGACCATCCCTGCAAGATCACAATTTTCGAGGCATAACAGCATCAGGTAGTGGCTAGAGGTCGTGAAATCTATAAACGATCGGTTCCACTCGGAATATAAGACATACCAATTGGCAGTGGGCCACTCAGTAGTCGCAGCTGCGCCCGTCCGGAAGATCGGGTGCAGGTTGAATTCCTGAATCGGGATCATATGGTCTCATTTTCAGGGCGGAGATTACGGTATTCATATTTGAATATTAGTTGCGCCCACAATGTGATGAAATTGAGTTTGACCTCACACGAATCTTATAACGTTATCGTAAAACACACCCATGACCAAACACAATGTTCTAGAGAATTTACAGGGATTTATGGAGCAGCTCATGTTTTTTCATACTTTCACAGGGAATTCCACCGTAATTGATCAATCAATATTCTCACGGGCGTTTCTTCGGAGGACGTGGCAGTCACGAAAGCGGGCTTGGACTTGTTGTCGTCCTCCCTGATCAAGATTATGGGCTTCTCCCTGGACTCTTCCTCGTCTTCGTCCGAGTCATGGCTGAAATATTGATTAATTTCGTAATCTGGACCAAATATCGAGCGACACAAAGTAGCCTTACCTCTTTTGGTGATGCTTGTGATGATGCTTGTGATGGTGTTTGTGACGCTTGGTTGTTGTCTGAAAGTGGGTCTTGAGCGGAATAATATAATTTTATTGGCAAAGTGGCAAATATTAAAGAATAAAATATTTCAAACCTCCACGGGTAGATCGTCTGTTTCATCACTCTCCACGCTTTCTTTTTCGGGGACCTACAAATTCATTGTTAATTTTATTTCTTACGATTATTCAAGATAACGAATGTTGGAGTTGTGATGGTGATCCCACGGGCTACATTCAACATCAACTTTTGATCACTTCTATTCCTACATATCGGTACTAGATCTAGATATACAGTCGACAGCCTGCTTGTGCAAGAACCATATAATCACCTCATTCTCATTCTCCTTCCTCTCCCTCTCCTCCTTCTTCTTCTCTCTTCTCTCTTCCAATTTCTTCTTCCTTTCCTCCCTCTTCTTCTCCAATTCTGCCTGTTTCTTCTTCAGTTCAGCCGAGAGTCTCGCCCTTTCCTCTTTCAATTTGTTCTGAAAACATTTCTTAGAATATATATTAGTTCATTTATTGTTACGCTGTTACAAATTATCATGTATTAATTCTTTGAAAAGGCCGAAGCAATGCACTGGCAATCCTGAAAGTCCCTAAATACTAGACATAAATGCGTTGAAGCATATTCTGGTAAAAGTCTCGTGAGAACGACGGTATTGATGAAGCCTGATCATTTCACAATAATGGCGCTGCTGTCTATGGCGTTCTTGTCTTTTACGTGCAAAATCGTTCATTTTCTTACCTTTTTCTCCTCCAATTGATTTGTGTCGTTTTCCTTCTCATTCTTTTCTCCCGAGTCTGTAGTAGTCTTCTGAACGGATTCATCGGGTATTCTTATTTTTAAAAATGGATATAATTGTCACATTCACTTTCTCATTGAAGAAAGAATGACTCTAATTGTCATCTTTTCATTTAATCAACGATCTTCCTCGTCAGAGAAAAAAAATGAAATCTTGATCTCCTCTTCCTTCTCCCCCTTCTTGTCTTCACAAGACAACACAATCGCTATTGAAAAAAATAAGAAAAAGAGTGTGATTACCTCCTTTTCAGCCTCCTTCTCCTTTTTCTCTTCCGAATTCACTTCTTCCTTCGTCTCCTCGGAAGCTTTCTGAATTAAGTCATCATTCAAGCACTACAATCCGGAATTCACCTTCTGTTCTGTCGTCGTTGTCGAAGACACCGTAGTCGTTGACTTCGTAGTAGGAGCCTCAGTCGTCGTGGTAGGAGCTTCAGTCTTGGATGTTGTGGTGGTGGTAGGCTGGGTTTCGGTTGTTGTGGTGGTGGGAGCCTCTGTAACGGCAGTTGTAGTTGTGGGAGGCTGGGTTACGGTAGTTGTCGTGGTGGGAGCCTCGGTTACGGCAGTTGTAGTTGTGGGAGGCTGGGTTACGGTAGTTGTCGTGGTAGGAGCCTCCGTACTTGTGGTCGAGGATACGGTAGGCACCTGCTCCACCTTCTTGTCATCTCCTCCATCAACCATGTGCTTCTCTTCGTCCTTGCTCTCCTCCACCTTGGCTTGCGTACTGGGAGCTACCGCAGTCATGACTTTCGTCGTAGGAGCCTCCGTTGTTGTGGTTACGGTAGTCGTGGATGGAGTCGTAGACTGAGTGGTTGTGGTAAGAGCCTGAGTCGTAGTTGATTCAGTAGTAGTCGTAGCCACAGTAGTCGATGCACTCGTGGTGGGAGCCTGTGTGGTGGTGGTCGTTGTAGGAGCCTGAGTCGTAGTGGGAGCTACCGTAGTCGAAGCAGTCGTGCTAGGCGGTTGGGTTACGGTAGTTGTCGTGGTGGGAGCTTGAGTAGTTGAAGTGGCTGCTCGGGCAGCGGCCATTGCTGCCTTCACCTTTCTCAGTTCATCGATCTTCCTTCTCAGAACAACAGCTCTACTAAGAGTAGTGGTTGTAGGGACAGTTACAGTAGTCGAGGAAATCGTTGTTGGAGCCTCAGTGGTGCTGGCCGTTGTAGAGGGTACTGTAGTTGGAGCAAGAGTAGTCGTCACCGTCGTCGTAGGAGCCTCCGTTGTCGTTGTCGTCTGTGTAGTAGTTGTGGGTGCAACCGTAGTGGTTGTTCGAGTTGTAGGAGCCTTGGTCGTTGTGGTAGCGGTAGTCGTAGTCGTTGCGGGGGCTGTCGTGGTCGAAGCGGTCGTTGTGGTAACCTGAGTGGTGGTCGGAGGTACGGTAGAAGTCGTGGTGGGAGCCTGTGTAGTCGTTGAAGCTGCTCTCATTGCGGCCTTTAGAGTCTTGAGTTCACCAAGCTTCTCTCGGAGTTTCTCCACCAAGTTCTTCCACTTCTCCGGCATATCCTTCGTGTGTTCAGGAGATATCTCGTCAAGTTCTTCATCCTCATCCTTTATGCTATTTTGACCAACCTTCTGACTCTGTTCAAGCTTGGAAGCTACAGTAGTCCTCTCGACAACGTTGAAACTCTCCAGATCGCCGGGAAGCGTAGAAGATTCAACTTCTTTAGGAAACTGCGAATGGTCCTTGAGCTCCGGCTCCGAGGGAACATCCCGCTGCTTCGCGACGGTTACGGTAGAAGTCGTGATAGGAGGAGTTGTCGATGAAGGGGCTACAAAGGGCTTCCTGGGCGAGATAGGTGCGTTGCCCTTGGAAAGCGAGGCAGTGGATTCCAAGGCCTTCTGCAAGGCTGCGGCAGACGGCTTCGCTACTTCTTCTTTCTCGATTATCTGAAATGGATATTATATTATATTTAGTACTTATTATTTGTTTAATAGTTTCAAATTGTGATGACTTTATTGGGACGATATCTATGTTTCAGAAGCACATCAAAGTTTAGTCGTCTACCCATATTTTTACTCGTCAGTTTTGTGTTCTTCAGTGTTTGATCTGTGTATTCCGCTTCATTTTTTCAGCAAACACCACAAAGCCTCGCGCGATGTTGGATTTGTGGCATTCGAAGATGCGCAGATTTCATCAAAAGATTACATCATGAGTACGATAGGTGATAGTTCAGTCTGGGCGTAGGATTGTTCAAACTCTATACATCCCTGTCATAGATTTGTTTATATCCAAACGGGTCGTATTTTAGGGATCATGGTAGTTCAGTAGGGTCATGTATTGTGTCTCACTTCACTCTCGGGATGCATCGTTCTCTTCTGCAGCCATTCACTGGCGAGGTCGTCCGGTACACACTTGCACTCACACGAACAAGTATTCTGCTTGATGCGCTTCACGATGGTGAAATCTTAAAAGATTTAATTTGATTTTTAAATATAATAATATCATAATTTTAGTTTTAAAAATTTTGCTCGCCCACGAAACTTTTTATACTGTTATATTTTTAGATGTGAAACAGCCTACAGAGAAAACCCGATCAGCTTCGCTAGGAGAGTGGTGCATTCATGAATGTTATGAAACGTAAATATTTCATTTGTATGTGAAAACATTTTTAAAACTCTCGCTATGGCTAGCAGTTTGACTATTATTTGGCATATGTTTCAATATCCTGCAAAGTAGTCATTATTCCAATCACAGTTCTCACCCTTCGTTCCATCCTGGTTGATTGTCTTCTTCAGTAGTCCCGCTGATTCCACTGCCATCAAACCAGCGCAGAGTGCGACGAGCGACAGAATCGCTCTTTCCCGTCGCGGACGCATCCTGAACATACTCTCTTTATCAAAGTCACTATAAGGCGAAACGAAAGCAATCGCGCTACTTACTTCTTTTATCAACGCCAATGAACAGTGAAACGAAAATAAATCGGCCTAGTAACGATACTTACTGCGTTTATCGCTGTGAGAAGCTATTTCTTTGGGATGATAAAATCGGAAAAATTGTGGTGCTTAGCAGCCGCTAGACAGGGAAGGTTCTAGTGGACGGGATGGTCTCCAAACACGGAGGGTTATACAAAAGGAAGGGTGAGGGGAGGGGTGAGCAGAGATACTTGAGCCTCATACTCGTGAATGTGCACTGCTGGTCCGCATAGAGTTTACTTTAAAAGGACAATCTACTCTAATCTGAAGGAAATCCCACACGGAATGTCTTCCCGATGGCGACGTGTTGAAGTTCATTCAGATTAGAATGGGCCGTTGACCAGTCAAGGGAGATGTCCGTTGACAAAGAGGAGAGAATGACACGTTAGGCATGAATGCTTGCGCCGTAATGGTGACATGGACAGATCCGCCAGAAATTCAAGAAATAATTGTCGATTGATAGCGTAAAAATTTCGTTAATAAACAGTCAAGTGGCGTGGATATATCATGTACACTAAAGGATCAAAGAAGTAGCAGCCGGAACTCCCAAAAAAACTCGTAAAGTATACATTGACCGGTTGTGGAGGGATAGTTCCCGGTACAGTTTTTGCTCCCTAAAATAGCAGAGAAAAATCACGGACAAATTGAGTGTACTTCTGATGTGTATGTGCCTAATAAACTTCCTAATAGGGAAAAATCAGCAGCGCTAAAAGAGAAGTTGCATTTCTCGAAATAATCGCGAAAAACGAATTTGTATTGCATGAGCTGATTTTCAAGTCACGCACAATAGTGAATTTGAGCTTTGAGTGAAGACCAATTTCAGGTACGCCTGTAGTTAAAAAAATGAAAAAAATATAAATACCACGCAAAGGTTGCATGCAGGAGCCACACGCCAATTTCAAGTATTGCCCGGCAAACGGTCAGTATAGATAGGAACACTTGGGATATGGAAACGTTGCTGATTCGACGCTTAAGATGCACCACCCCCTCCCCCATGTAATCACAAATCTGGTCGATTACGCTTTGAGGAGTATCACATGCCGATGGGAGGACTACTGGCCAGAATGAAGGGGGCGAAAGGCAGTAACTCCATGGACATTTGCGCCATCGTTGTCGGAATTATCACGGCGCTACAGTCCACAACACCATTACGGCGTAAGTCTCCATGGCGCCATTATCTTTCGCAGAATCAATGCTGCTAAAGTCAGTCTAAAAGCTTCGGTTTTCAAGTTCACAAATCACCATGAACAAACCGTTTTGCCTCAATCTTAAAATGCATTTCATAGCTTTCGCCTCAGTTCAACAAACTACCAATAAGCGAAGATAAAGGGTAAAGGTTACTAGAGTAAAGGATTGTCGCCTGGCGGGTAGACATTAGCGCCATGCTAGTGATTTTGCGCCAGGATTTCGCTAATCTCAATATCAGCGGTGGAAGCATCGTCGGCGCGCCTATCAACCTCTCCGGGTTTTGGGCGTAAAAGTAAGAGTTCTCAGTTCAATGTCAAGGGTCGGCTGCTACCTACAGGGGGAAAACGAGGGTAGTAGAGAGTAAGGAAGAAGAGGAGAGCGAGATAAGATCCGAGTAGAATGGGGGGAAATTGCATAGCATGTGAGGTCAAGAAGTCCTTTTTCCTCCCCTCTCGACCCTCTGCTAACTGCCCTTTTAGGGACGGATAACCATTCTGTAGAGAACCACGGTGGTGAGAGTAGCGTAAGCTGGCTAATAGCCGTGATCGGGGAGAGGGGGCAATTCTGAACGATTCGTTCTCTTCTCAAAAGGGTCAATTCGTCTACTAATCTTTACTTTCCGGGCAGTTTGACCCCTACAAGAAGTGTTTCACGAAAAGGAGTTTGTACACAGTAAGTGTACCAACTTTTCGCCTCTTGGAATTCTGACCATAGCTGTTAACAGTATCTATACTCAGGTATAATATCTGTAAACTATGTCTCTATACCATCCACAAATTGAAATCTGCAACTGTAAGTACAACAGAAGTTAGCCGAGAACAAAGCAATCTATCATCAAGGCAAGGCAAGATTTTACGACCTGTGAACAAACACACGCTTATTCCGATAGAAAGGGGCGATGACCTCGGAAATCTGTCATCAGCCGGCCAGTCCATGGTCCGGTAGAGAAGGCTTGAGTTCTCTGCTCTCTCTTACCAAGCAGTGCTCTCTCACCACTGTCTAGCCATGGGTGATAGACAACAGAATAGGAGAGAGACGAGACGGTTAGAGTCACAGGCACAATTATAGTCACTTTTCATACGTTGATCAGGGGCGGTAATTTACGACCGGCAAGAGGAATTGCGACGGGAATGGAAGGGGGTATTTAATGAGTCAGTAAGAATCACAGTAGCGTCTGAAGAACAGACGGCCTTTTTCCAAATGCTGGAGATAGGTGAGTAGTCAGCACAAGAATGGAAGCTGCTGTGACAGTCGGAATTAGGCTGAATCACAATCTATCCATAATCTCGAGAGCATTTCCCTCTCGCGCAGCCTAAATTAGCCTCCGGTCCAAACGGAATGGAATGGAGGAAAAGGAGGATCAAAGAAGTTTTGTTCTGGAGAAATAACATTTTAGCTTAGTAAACTGAGTAGAAATTCATTGTTGTGTTTTATTGCGCTTGAAACATTCACGATCACGATGGTCCGAGAACACTCGGTATATTAACATGGTCTACATGAATAACAGTAGCTGACTGTCTTTACTCAGACTCTGATCAGATAAGCGGATCTCTCAGAAGGGGTCTTACTAAAGAGGAACTGATGAAAACGGATGGAGTGAGAACAAGAACGTAGGGGGCAAACTCCTTTCACATAACAAGTAAGACAAGACCGCGATGTGCAAAAAGCGAATGAACTTATAAGGAACTATTCGCCTCAACAGTTCTCTATGAACACGGATACATTTTGTCCCCCTTTTCTAGATCCCCAAGAATATGAACACAAGACATTTTGTCTTTAATTGTCTTCCTAACCCAATAAATTAGAAGTAAAAACATTAGAAGTAATGTCTACACAAAAATATCAACTGATACAAACTGCATGGATACTCCAAAGAGGGAGAGGATGGGTCAGAATAAAGGAGGGATTGGATTGTTTCAGAGCCACAAATGGATAAAGGATGAATGAGCTGACTGAAGAGAAAGACACTGTCTCGGAAGGAAAATTATCTAGGTGAATCCTGGGTGAACCTTAACGAGGCGAGAGATCAGGTGAAAGTGAGAGGGCACAGTCAAATAGGGCAGTTAGAGAGCGGGAAAATGATGAGTTTAGAGAGAAGAAGCAGCATTAACCTTGAGGGGAGAAAGCTTCCGCTGTTGACCTAATGACCACAGTTGTGGATAACTTTCATTCTTGTCTCCCCTAGCACCTGTATCTCGGATGGGATGATAAGAGAATGGATGACACATTCTTTGAGATCAAGTGAAGCAAATTTTCAGAGCAGAAAATAATAGTTTGTGATCACTAAGAATTACAAACTGCCAGCTACTGTAGAATCGAATATGATTCACGCGATTCTCTGCACATATTGGATACGCCCAGTGATCAAAATTCAGCGGCTTTAATGATTTAATTTGTCCTTTATTCAGTAAAAAGCTGGCACACAAAATCGAGATAGTGATAGCATCAAATGCAAAGTGTTTGATTATGGAATATGTCAATTTGATTAGCGATATCTCAAAATGCCGAATTCGTTGCGCGCGTAATAGATACAACGGTAAGATCAACAACAATGTAGCTCGATCATAATAGGCAATATACAGGCGTGACAGTAATTGACCCGTGAGGCTCGCAACCATTAGAGAGACTGTGCATACAGTGAAAGTACACGTTGTAGAGCAGGGAACAAACTACAAACTACAAAGATCAAAGACCAAAAAAAAGTTTGACACTGCTCCCCGGGACTGGCAAAGAGCGGGACTGTACAGCGCAATCATGAAAGGCATGAATACGAATCGTTAACACAATATTGGCAGGAGAAGACTAGAAATGGACAGAAGGGACTGTACCACCAGTCTAGCCAGAGTAATTTCAAGTCATAAAATGGCAGCAGGAAAGGAATGTGAAAGGATTACAAAAATAAAATATTGAGAGTCAGAGAGTTGGAGTCGGTAGCCTTTTGGGCACACGGCGCCAGCCCTAGAGCAAGACTGCAATTGGCAAATATCAAAGATCACGATGGTTGTAGGCTGTAGTTTGGTGGTGTGGGATACTGTATCTCCTCCCCCTCATAACCAGAGGCAGACTTGCTTCTGTCTGTCTGCCGAGATGAGTCCACGGCCACTCGGATTCCACGCGATCGCACCAACAGCCGTTCTGCAAAGGATGAATCGTGAACAAACTTTGAATGGCGAAACCCGGCGAAGTTAAGTTTCACATGAAACATTTTTTTTAAATCTCTCATGTAAAATAATGGTCGAACTACTCCTCCATATTCATAACTCATTATATCACACTTCGATTGTTAACTTGTACGTAGACTACCAAGAGTGTTTCGAGAATGAAATAACTCACTCGTGTCCCTTCTTCGACAGTCTCGACTCCAACTTCGTGGACGTAGCCCGCCACACGAAGACCGGACCGTCTGCCGATCCCGCAGCGACGAACTCCTGAATCGAGAAAATTAGTCCTTGGATTACGGTAACTAATTTCTGATGTGTATGCCATGTATGATAGTTGTCAGTTATTGCATTTTGAACCATAAAAGGTGAATGTCAAAGAAGAATAATGGATGTCCTTAAGGTGACTTCAGATTACTGTACCTGTGTGGGCGACAGCACACAACGAGAGAGGTCGGACGCGGTACGGTACTGCTCAGCCCTGCAAATGAGTTGTGTACTGTACAAGTTGGAAATGGTTAAATAAATGATCATCTGATACTTGTAAAAAAACTCAAATGTCACTATGCACACAATGTAGAACACTTTTCTCATGGACACATAAGTCACACTTTCTCAATAATGATACTCATAATTATCGTTTTGTACAGGCTACTATACAACGTTTTCCGTATACCCCGTTATAATACCTTAACCGTTCCACTGATCTCTGTATTACCGTAACCCTGTCCCCCCCCACCACTCACCCGTATATGTGCATGACTGCGTAGCTTCTCAGGTCGACCATCGCCAGCGTGTCATCCCTCATGGAGCACACGAACGAATTATCATCTGAAACATAAACTGTAATGTCAATATAACTACCGTAATCTCAAATGGGTCCTTTCCATATGTCAAAACACTGACATACGATTGGACAATATTTAGATCAAGTTAGATATATACCGTAATCACATACCGTATGCCACATCGATGCTGGTGACCTTTCCTCCCATCTCCACTGTCCTCACTGGCTCTGCACTCCGACCGTCCCACACACGCACCTTGCGATCCATGTGACCTGTATTCAGATATGACTGTATTGGAAGCCACAGTTCAATATTGATTGGTGACGTCATAGTGGTCAAACAAACACTTATGCACAAGCGCTTTAAACATAATTAACCTCTAAAATTCAGCAATACAAAAAATTAAGAGATTCAAAAGTAAATTAGACATTTCAATTACCAGAGATGAATGCATTCGCGTACGCCGCAACGTCCAGCACTGTGGAGCCTGGGAAGAAGGAGCGCATCGCTGAACATGCCGAAGTTATGTTTCACAGCGAGCGCAACTTTAGTATGACCAACAGTACGATCGTTCTATTATACTTTTCAGTTATGAATACCATAATAACATACAACACTTAGAACAACTTCATGAATGACTCACATTTGCCACTGCGTACGTCGAAGACCTTGAGTGTACGGTCGAACGAGCCCGTAACGACCTGGACATGAAAAACTTCATAGATATACTAACAATGTGCCCAAGCAAGTCAAGCAAGATGCGAAGCCAATACTACGATTGCTCTCTATGACGGTTCTCATCTACATCACATCAGATTCCTATCACTAGAAGTGATAACGCAAGTATCGTGTATCCCACTCACATGACTGTCCTTCAGGAATCTTGCAGCCGACACTTTGTCCGTGTGTCCAGACAGCGTCATCTGCAATGAAGCCAATCAATAATCCGCGAAACCAATCGATATCTCAAAGTCAAATTTGAAAAATGCACCACCCACCAGCAGCCTCGCCGTGTCCAGATTCCACATCCGTGCCGTGTGGTCGTTGGATGCAGCCAGAAGGTTCCGTTTCGATGCATCCCAATCCAGTCTCGTCACCGACTGATTGCAACCGACCAATTGGGTGCTGCAAAACACACCAAATAAACATAGAAATACATCATCACCAGCAGCTTTCAACTTTTATAATACTTGTTACTTTTTCACCTATAGTTTAAAAAATACCAAGTTGAAGAGTACCGAACAATAGAATACGCCGTTTTTGTAAGTTTAGGAATCGAGTTATCCCAGTATACAACAGCCCATATACTAGAAAGTGAATCAGGGAGCAAAATTCGTTGTGTATGATGGGGGAAAAGTAGACTTTTTCCAAAACGGGATCCATAGTGCACTCACGTCTTCTCCACTTGTCCCCGCGGTGTCACCCTGTACACTCGGACGATCTGCAAAGGGTTACGATACTCATGTTGGAGACATACGGTAGAACTACTCTTTAAGTGATCAATGCAGCCTAATTAAAAGCATCCGGTATTCATCGAGGATACGGTAGAAGGAAGATTCCTTGAGAAATCGATACTACCGTAATCCTCACCTTGTCGCTGCCTCCCGCCGCGAACAGCTCGGTGCCCAACCATGCGAGCGACGTCACTTCACCGTCAGAGGCTTCCTGTAATAATTTATTTCAAATTATGAAGAATTTGCCCGGACGGGATCTGGACCACAAATGCGCTGGCTGTAATAAACAAATGTGGCGGCACAACAGCGCCTGGTTTGCTGAAATGAGCTCCAACATTTTTAAGGGAAAAGGCCGAAGTATTCTCGTTGGTTCAGCAATGAGAGGGTCTGTATTACGTGGTGCAGCCAAGAACGACGAATACCAAAAGTCACTCACAAACTTCTGGGCGCACGACACGGGGATTTGGTCGCCGACGTAGTCAGAAGCATCACCGCCGATGGGAACGCTGAAAGGTCAGCTACAGTAATCTGTAGTTTGCAATCGAACCGATCCTACACAATAATCACCAGTTTGCAATTCTATCAAGTCAATGCGGAAACTTACAGTTCCGGCCCTCCATTGGGTACTTCTTGCAGGGCAGCCTCGATCTGCGCCCGGATGCGTTCCTGTTGCGCCCTGCATTCAATATGTTTCACCACGGACTTATCACAAAATCGGAAATGCTCATCTAATCCAGTATGAGTGGCTAAGTAAAAATATAAATATTTTAAAAACTCACAGCGTCTGCTGATCCACTTCCATGTTGTAGAAGGCTGCCTCCTTAAAAATTATTATAATAATTCCGAAGATCGAAAATCTCATGGATCGAATGAGCATAGCCATTCAAGCCACAAAACCACGACGTGAAACCTATGTGCGCCGGGGTGAAGAGTTCACCTTCTCCTGCAGTTGCATGATCCTGTCGAGCAGCTGTATCCTCTCATTCTCGAACACCTGCACCTTCTCCGCGAGAGCAGAGAAGTTGGCCTGAAAAGGGTGACGAATAAACCCGGCCAATGTGCGCAGCGAAACCTTCACTAGTAATCACTGGCAAACACTTTTCAATGACCAAAGGTTAAGTTAGCACTAGACGCGTATCATTACAGTAACAATAACTACCGTATCCGATAAAATTACAGTAACCCACCGAAAGTGCGACGAACTCATCCCTCGCATTCTGTCTGTCCTCCTCTGTTCTGTGCATCGAGACCTGCAACATTAATGTTGATTGATGTGCGAAGTATAATACGGTAGTCGAGAGACGGGGCAGAACCCAAAAAAACTTGTTCATATAAGCACAGGGCCTTCCAATTTGCTACAGAGGAATAGTATAACTGTTTAAATCTTTCAATTCCATATTTACGAGAGATACTTGGTATGGGCGACCCTTTAGACCCTTCTCGTAACATCATGGATGACATCGAGTGACAACATGATCACATTCCATCATGGTCAACTTGTCTCACCTCCAATTCCGCAATACGCGAGAACAGCTTGTCCCGCAGTGCGACGAGGTCATCCCGTCTGAATGTGCAACAGGGTGAGGATAAATCGGAACGAAATTTTAACGATGAGTAAGTGCATGCTCCAGTTCGCTGATAAAAAGATTAGAAACTATGATATTCAACATACAGTAAGCCGATCTTTTTTCAAATCAAATATATAAACTGACTGCTTCGTGACGACATCCAGTCGCTTCCTCGTCTCGTCCAGTGTCCGATTAGCCTCCAGAAGGTGCTGATCGTTGATCGACTTCTTCCTGCATCAAATGTGTTTCGCACCAATCCCGCAATTGTTAGGTTTCACAGACTTTTCAAAAAGTAAGCGCATTCGGCAAAAACGATTCGACCGCCGTTTCCGATTTATATACAATAAATAAAAATATGTGAAAATGCAGTGTAAAAAGAATAATAAAAAGTTGATACGCTTAATTTACATCAAATAATTACAAAAATATATCAAACCTGTACACATCAGCCAATTCCAGTCGCAGTGCCTCTAACTGTGCATCCGAGACAACGGATGAGGGACTGAAAAGGGAACGATTATGTAATGATTGTTTCTATAGTCACATAGGGGCATGAACCACTGGAGCATTGTTCTGTGAATCATCTATCAATAATTAAAGCCTCCATGATACATATTTCCCCCGTGTTTGCTTCGACATTCCCTCCACTCTCGGCCCTCCCTGTTGTGGGGGATTGCGCAATCGTTGGCTATGGTGGCTGTCAACAGCAAAAAACACCCCCTTGCCCTCTGCTCATGCAGAATCACGAGTGGCAATGGCCTGATAAAAATTGCGCGGGTCAGAGATTGGATGCAGAGAAAAAGAGAATGGGAACGAGCGATTGTAGACAACTTACACTGCCATAAAACTATCAGTATTGAGAGATTTAACGACACATTTGGATGGCGAAATTTGCTGTATCATCCCCCTGCTTCACATCGAGATCAATGCACAGTTGAACGTTGAAGTAGGCATTCGATGTGCTTATGAGAACGTATTGGTGCATTCCAGTTGACAGAACAGTATTGAGTCAAAGTGAATCAATGGCCATTCCACACCGTACTACGTGTTATCAGAACATATGAGCGTTCGCATCGCAATCACCCATGATTTCTCCCACTGTAGCGTTATCATAATGCTTACTGGGCGTTCCAGGCCATACTAACTATACCCAGAGCACCTCGTAATCATTCCAGGATGCAAATCGATAATATACTGAATTGTCGCCTAGACAACCAGTGTTTCGAAGAAGCTGGCTCATGTCAAGGATTACAGTTGTTACAGTAATCCTAAGATTTGACAAGACAGGAATGTGACCCATGAACTGACCCGGCAGACTCGGTCCTCGATACTCGTCGATGCCTCGCACGCAGCATATCGTCCACGACGCCATTGACTGAAAGGAATAGTCTAAATATCTTCTTCTTCTTCGAGTGGCCGTATACAATGTCATGAATCATCTTCAAGTCAATGTTGAATGATTGCACGAAATAAATCAGAATTTCCCCTGGTATTAACGGAAAGTCCAATACAACTATCATAGCTTTCAAAGAGTATTAGTAGTTTCAGGAGGATAGGTTGCGTTGAAAGGAAGGGCGGTGGCCCTTTCAAGGCTACGTATTCATCGTCTAGTTCTGAACGCCGCTACTCACAGGCACTGAAGACGGGTTCGAATTGACGACACTTGGCGTCTCGTTGTTGCAGTCGCTGCAGGATGAGAGATCGGAAGTCGACGGGGGAGGGAGGCTTCTCATCAAGGAATGGTGCTGCTGCCTTCTCTGCTATGGGGCCATCTAAACAGAACTTACTCGTTTAAAAACACTCACAGTCACCCGAATTTTCGATACTATTACATTGTTTTTTCACAATAAAATGGAACTCCTGAGGACATCGTCTAACTTTTGCGCCAAAGAACACCCTCGGGATACAAATGACGCAGGATTTCACAGTTCGAGCATTGTGTTGCATTGAGCCACATCTTCGCGCATAACTAGGTTACATTTATAGCTAATCGGATACGAGCTTGCTCTTTAAACCAATCAATGCATACCTTCTGCAGCACTCGACGACTCTCCTTGTAGTCCGTCGTCTTGAGGCTGCAGCGTTTGCAGCTCCGAGGACTCGGCCATCCTGAATGCGAACTAATTATGCTCAACGCGGAACACTAACAAGCCATAGAGAGCATTCAAGAAAGTGAGCGGAGCGAACAAGCCAAGTCGATTACGTTTCAACAGCGAGTTAAAACAATGTTAGTATTCCTAGGCACGAAGCGCTCGATTTGGGAGTGACTCAAATGTTGCACGACTGACAGTCGTAAACAACTATGGACCATGTATGGGTATGAGAGCAGAGAACAAAGGACCGTCATTTACAGACTCGAAATGAGTGTCAGGGCGAGTAAAGCCACTAATCGAAAGAACAGCAAGACCCCTGCAGCTGCTGCAGCTGCAAATTAACAAGAGTGCGCTCTGGGCGACATTTCACAATATGACGCACGCAAGTGCACACTACGACCTGAATCACGGACGCAACCGCCATTCAATCTGTTCCATTCGTCCACCCTTTGAGGTATTCCTGTGTAGGTCTTTAAACCTCTCGAAACACAGTTAGGAAGTTCTTTCTATCAATCGTTTATTAGTGTGCCGTTATAGTTTGCGCACAAAGTTGCATTGAACGCTAGAATTACGCGTAAAATTCGCTTGAGAAGGCATACACAATGGGAAGAATACACCGTTGTTGATCATTGGTGAAAGACACTAGTAGATAAGGCAAGAATTAAATGGCAATAAAACCGGCGACAGTGATACGGTAAAATCACGAATACTACAGTATGTACCCGAAAGTACGGTATATACGATATGCGCCACAAATGTGCATTACGAAAGAACTGACAATGACTATCGGATAGAACTATATCTGATATACTCTGTATCACTGATCTCAATCGGACAAAAACATTAAAAATTTGTCATACTCTAAGAATCATCTAAAAACGGTTAAGCAATCGCATAGTAAAGGGGTAAGAGAGATATAGAGGTGTACTGTAATTTAAGGCTAGTGCCTGATTCAGGATGTGCCTCATGGGGCAATCAGACGTAGTACGGTGGGTTGAGCTCATTCGCGATACGGTACATGATCTCACTGCCGATGATGGCTTCACCGTCGGTTGTCCATTCGTCCCTACAATGGAAAAAGTCACTTAAATAAAACACAGTCGGGTGAAAGACAAGATCGCTGTGGATCCTTGCGCCATAATGGTGAAGCGGATATATGCGCCATCAATTCACGGCACTAGTGTCCATTTCAACACTATGGCGCAAATCTCAATGACGCTGTTGTCTTTAACCCACAAAACCATTTCCGTGTTCGGCATATCCAAACCGAGACATTACTATAGCTTTTCACACTATAATAGTTCCTAGATTCTCACAGAACAGAATTGCATTTCGCTGGAAAGAGTCTCATGCCAACGTAAACCCCGTAATGGGTTTAACACAATGAAGAAGAAGAATCCGAGTCAATCTTCGGCGATTCAACATTGTGGCTACCGTACCCCGCTCTTCTGGATGAAACCCACACTCACCTGTGCGATGCCTTGAAGTCGCGCAGAGTTTCCGTGGCCAGATGCTGCAATTTTGACCCATTTTTTAAGTCACGGAAACAGTATTTTAAGTAACTGTTAGACAATACGATTTAACCAGAAAGTTGTTATTTTCCAATGTATTCAATATATCAGTCTTGCCAAAAACAGACAATTCTTTCTTAATATGCCCGATAACTCCAAACCAACCCGAATGACGTTGTACTCCTTCGACGAGGCGCTCAGGTAGCACAGCTTCTTCAGGGACGGCACGACCTGAATCAGGGGGCGTTGGCGGGAAATTTTCAAATTCAAAAGGAAAGCTTAAAATTCAAACCTTGCAAGAGAGGGTGTCGGGGAAGGCGCGCACAATGGCCGAAAAGCCGAGACAGGCAGAATGACGAGAGGCGGCGGTCTTGGAGGAGAGTTGAGAGACGAAGTATGACTGCAATGGAATACGGTAAGTCAAGTTGTATAGTGGACTACAGCTCAATCTGAGCTATAAAATGTCGATATTCCTACAATAACCGTGTTGAGAATTACCAAGTTCATCTACTCAAAGTTGCGGTTTTTTTTAACCGCAACTTTACAGTAGTGTTTTTTGAAAAGGAAAAAAACTCGAAAGAAACTTGAAAAGAAAAAAGTGGGTTTTTGATTCCGTAACGAAACAAAGATACTGTAAGCTATTCCAGTCAGGACTTCAATCAACCTATGCACGATAATGTCGTATTTCAACAGTCTGTGATACCTCAAGGCTGTTGTCCAGCTTCAGATAACCAAAGTGCAGGAAGGCACTCAGACACTGCGAGGCCTCGCGACGAACCGGCATCTGAAGAAGAAGCCGTGATACTCAGCCTACTTGCACAGGCAAATCATGACGCAGCCAATCCCCTCACCTCCTTATCCAGCAGTGCCTTCAGAATGAGCTGTTTCACCAGTGGTTGACGAATGTCGCTGTTGCGCTCGAAGCAGAAGATGTTCGAGAAGACGAGCACCTAGAGAATGATACTCAGGAAAAGGTGATACCCAGCCCACTTTACGCAGCCAAAATATCTAGCGTCAATTTTTTAGAATCTAAAGTGAAAATCAGTTACAATAGCCAGTCGAGCTATGGCGTCAAATAACCCTTTCGGTTACGGTAGCAGCCCCACTTACATGCAGGAACCTCAATGCCGACGTCCTCTGTGTCTGCAGGGACGACTCTTCCAGAATCTAAACACATACACTTCCCCGGTGAAATAGGGCAACACAGGCGAGATTTGACTTGCGGGAACGTATGTGATCCAATCCCTACTCTTTGTAAATGAAAATGCATAAGCTGACCAACGCAATCTTGAATGTCATAAAAGATGTCTTATAAAAAGGTAAAAGACGTGCAGAGGATAATCATACAACACTAAGACGTCCATAACTGTGGTCATATTTCTTCTTTTTTTCCATCACCAATGCCCTGCTCTGTATAGATGGCCCATGCCCATACAATATTACCATTTTGTCCGTAGACTACTGTAATCATCCTTACCGTAGCAATTGTGCCCAGCAGCTCGTCCGCTTGTTTCTCGTTCACTGGCGTCGATGACATCGTCAAGTGCACGACCGAGCACGCGTTGATACGCACGTCGTACGCTCGCTCCACCTCGACATCCCTGAAAATCAGGGTTACGGTAATCGGTTACGGTAAGGAATAAGGTAGTTGGATTACGGCATATCGCGCTGTAATATTAATCTAATGTAGTCTAAATGCACATACTGCTACCAAAAATCACCGCAGTAGAGCATTACAAAATTTTGTTCTCAACCACGTGAAAATAGGTTTCACGCAGCTTTCAAATTCTAGTGAAGATGGCTGTCCTGCTAATGTGTGCTATTCCGTGAAAAAAACAAAAACCCAGCAATACTCACTCTGCATTGTTCTCCACGGCCAGTTCGCACAGCAGAGGGAAGCACTGCAATGTGATTATTGTACTTCCTCAGGCTACTGCAGATTCATAAGACAAAGCGAATGTCAACCATCTCAATATTATACGATGAAGGGACACTGGAGCTTAATGAGTCAATTTTTCTAGCAATACACACATGCTACACATAACTGGTTCATTTGACAATAATTTCATTGTTGACGTGGTACTGTAGATCGATAGGTCAGATCTCACGTCAGCTATCTCACCTGCATGACTCCCTTCGTCAGCGGTCGCGTGCTCGTGAGGAAGAAGAGGTCCATCACTTCGAGCAGAAGACGAGTGTACATCGTCGGCTACAAAGATCAAATTACGCTGATCAAGGATCAAACTACAACGTTTAGCAACCAACCTTGTCCGTGCCCTTCTCCTCTGTCTCCACGGCCACCATCGTTCCGCCGCGTCTCGGCAGT
Source organism: Diplogasteroides magnus (assembly GCA_014805445.1). NCBI lineage: Eukaryota > Metazoa > Nematoda > Chromadorea > Rhabditida > Diplogasteroididae > Diplogasteroides > Diplogasteroides magnus. The sequence goes on along the minus strand of JACMIF010001688.1, from coordinate 2,681 downwards.
CGCCTGAAATCGAACCCGTAACCTCTAGGCTCCTACTATAAGAGCACATCCACTACACTACCTTCTGTCGTTGGCTGCTCCGGGAGCGTTGCGCAGTCGCAGCGTGGAAGTGGGCGAGAGCGCGACGCCTCTGTTCTCGAGCGCCCGCAGACGCAAACGGGCAGAGTCGTCCTCCGAGGGCTGAAAACAAGGAAATCATACATACTATGACTTCATCGATCAATCAACCAATACTACGCGTCTGCATGAACGAAATAACCCGACTAATCTAACCTTCGGCTGCTGCTTGTCGGTCTTCTCGTTCGTCGCTGTTGTGGTGGAACTCTGAACAAGACGTTCGTATCGATCTCCTGTCAACAACCCAGTTTGAAATATCATTCACAACGCGCGAAAACAGAATGTTTTTGCATCATTTTAAATTGAGTGCTGTATCTGGCACATTCCAAATGAGGGAGCTCATACTTCTTTAGCTACAACTACAGTAATAACGAAACTGCACCTTCTCAGATTGCGACTGCACATCCTCGTTCGATTTGGACGCCTGTAATGTTCTTTTTTTTAATTTTCAAGAACCAGCGATTATCAATCGAATGGAACAATCAATGGCTACAGTACTACCTGCACGACGAAAGAGGGCTGCAGACATGCCGCCGTCTGCCGAGACATACGGTAGGCCTGAAAAGGGCTACTTTAGCGAGTTGATCATAGCTACCGTAATCAGGGGAGTCATTTACCGTACCTTCTTGGCGATGCCCTCTACCGTCTTGTCGAAGTCGAATGCCCGCATTCTCTCAGGAAGGGACTCGTAGCACTCGGACCGCGCGCACTCAATCGCATTCTGATCGCACGCCACTCTGAAAAGGAAGGGCAGTTAATGTTCATGCAGGGTTAACTATTTCAAGTCGAGGATTCATCCAGTCAAACGTCGCATACGGATTAAGTACGCTAGTAACATCAAAAATGCGTTTCCAAGACAGTACGTATTCAAACAGACTTTGACACCTGTGGTTGCACTTTTCCATTGTACACATTTCCAATTCACAAGTATGACTGCTTTCAAACACTTGAAAGTTGAAAAGAAAACCTCTTTGGAAGTAAATGAAAGACCCACCCAGCCAGCGACTTCCTCATCATATCCGAGTACGCAATGGGAATGAGATCATCTGCTATCCTCCACAATCTGCCCACAATCTCCGCATTCCTCCAATCGGCAAAGACACACAAGGCAAGACGACTGAAAACGAATCCGTATTATTCATGTTTAATGACAGTGTTAGACGTCACCCTTCAATAGTGCCCATATTCTCTCATCACAATCGTTACACTTTCAAAGTTAAAAACCATGAGCATATATGTTTCACGCAAGCATTAAAAGATGTAAGGACAACCACGGCCGATTCGCGGAAGAATTGTTTTTCGAAAAAAATATGTTATGAAATTGTGCTGCTTACTTGGCTGGTCTCCACGCTTCCTCCATGACAACTCTCTTCTTATCGAAAGACGCCAGCAATGCCTCGATCAACCACCAATACCGCCGAATGTCGTCTCTCGAGAACAACTGCAAAGAATTCAAGGTTCAAGCTCGGATCCGATGTAGTCTAGTGGTTATGATTTGCGGCTCTCACCCGCAAGGCCCGGGTTCGATTCCCGGCATAGGAACAAATGTTTTGCGTTTTTACTTACATCATCGAAGACGGTCTCCCAAAAGTTGCTAGCGTCCGCGTTCAAAGCATCGAATTGTGCAATCGCTGCGGGTGCCAGCCAACTGAAAATGACAGATCACTTCCAGTTATATTGAGTACACCTTTGACCAAGATGGGGAAGATTCCTGTTAAAGTTATGCCTACAAGATGCTGCCCTTCAAAATTGTGCATTAATATTCCAAAAAAGTAGAAACATTCACATTACATAGTGGTCTCGAAGACTTTCAGAATCAAATCGTTTTTTAATGCGTATAATGGAGCCCTCTTCAAACTCGAACCGTGTGCAAAATCAGAACCAATGAAAGGGAGAGGAAGAAGAGGTCGATGAGGTGCTCACATTCAGGCATGTTACCCATGATGAACAGAAGAAGCTCACCTCCACATCTTGTCGAGTGTCTCGAATGGCAGATATCGTGTCCCACGTGCGAGTCCAGTGAACAACTCGGCTGACAGACGCTGTGAGGCCAACTGAAATGGGACACAGTTTAATCAAGGGAAAAATAGGCGGATCAATGTGACACGGCTGCTATTTGAGTACTATCGTGCTTCATATTAGGGTGTTCCACAAATAACGGAATTTTTTTCGCACTTTGTCAAGTAATAATAACTACTGTCGCAACGATCCTTTTGATTGGGGGACACTTTCCATTAATAGCCGCCACAGTTCTCCACTTATCCTCGGGACCCTTGATTCCATATCTCCAGAAGCCAGGGAATTGGGACTGAATCCTTCGAGCGAGTGAATTCTTCATAACTTTCAGCATTGTGAATTTTCTTGTCTTGAAGAAAGAGGCCATGGATCAGAACAAGTGACCATCGCATGCTTTGGTGTCTGGAGAGTATGTGGGAAGATAGGCTATTTCGATTATCAGCACATGCAGCTTGACCGGGTTTATATATCTAAATTTTGCTTGAAGCTGTTAGAGAGGATTTTGATCTTTCCGTGCCTGGGGAATTTGGGAGCGAAGCTTTCGGTTC
>JACMIF010001686.1:1755-15995 GCA_014805445.1 Diplogasteroides magnus | reverse complement strand
CCAAATTGAAGTTATATGAAAGCTTCCAAAACTAAAGTTACTTAGTTAGATGAGCTCATTCGAACCGTGTGCTATATGCCGGGATTCGGAGACAAAAATTTTCCGACTTGGCACGGTGCCAAAATCGCGAAAAATGAGTGGGCGGGTCTGATGTTTCGACTGAAGTGTATCCCACCCCTAGGGATATCAAACCAAAATATGGCCCGGATTGGCCAACTTTCATTTTACTGTGCCACCCCTTTCCCCACTCTTACACGGATCTCGTTTTAATACTGTTGAATTCAGATGATCGAGTTAAAGGAGGTAACCAGAAATGCATTCAATTCTTTGATGAGAATCCTCTCCACGCCTCATTCAAAGCCTACATCAGGTTTGTTTTCTCAATTAAGCTAATTTCAAGACACGTTTTAGAAGTGGATGCTTGCGAATTGCTTGAACTGTCTAATCAGTTTGAAATGTTGGAAGTGATTGAGAGATGTTCGAACTACATCCTGTCTCTCACGTTGCCTGAGGCGGGTTTTTGGTCGGCTTAACGCTTAGTTGTTATTTTTAATTGTAACCGTTTAAGAATGGGCCGATAGGCTCCCAATTCTCTAGTAACACGAACAATCGTTTTAAGGAATAATAAAAATGGTAAAATTACAGGACAATCGTTGTCTTCCCACGCTGCTGTATCTGTCAGACATATGCAGACAACAGCAACTTCAGGTGCATAAGTTGTATCGCTTATGATGAATCGGCGAGTATTTGCGTGATCACAAGTCCTCTAGAATCACGCCCTGTCATCGTTCACATTGCCTGCGCCGTACTCTGCAAAGCATTTAGTTCCGTGGCATCGCAGGTGACTGCACAGACATCTATCGCGGCTGTTGAGGTACGCGTTGTTAGAAATTTTTCTCACATTGCTATTTTTAGCGAATGTCGGTCATGTCCTATGAGCACTGTCTTATCAGGCAGTTTCTTCCCAAGGTTAGAGAATACTATCAAAGTCTTAATGTATTTGTCGTAATAGGTGTGGTTTAATGATCCATGCCATGGTCGACTGAACTTCGAACTCTTCTACGACCGAGCACCCGATATTGCATTCTCATTCGCACGACTGCTTATTCCAAATGTTAGCGTGCTGTGTAGAAGCACTATCGCGAAGAGTCATGGTGGTGCATTCACTGTAAGGACTGCGTGGAGAGAGGAGAATGCTGGTGATACACCTCGCAAGGAAATTGGATGGATGCTGTACACGAATGATGTGAACTCGTTCGAGATCACACAGGATGATAAGCCAAATGGACACTTCTTTGGAAAGCTCATTGACCAATCTTACTTCACAGCTGTTCACAGATATAACGGTTATAATGTTAGCAACTGTGGATTTTACCTTGATTAATTAGTTGTTCTCGTGTCCGCTTTGTTTCAAATCTTCAAATTAGTTCACTTTTCGACTCTGATATTTCTTGACCTTTACAATTTTCAGATATTCATTTCCGTTGTTTCCATTGTGTTTTGAGCGATGTTGTAATTTGTTAGTTTTCTCACTTCAATGAAATGCTCGTTTATCTGCATTTGTAAATAATAAGTGTAAATACTTCACAAATTGATGTTTGAATGAGTATTTAGCATGAGCAAGTGTTCGGCAGCAGTGAGGAGTATTCTTATTGACTCGACTGTTCTATGTGAGAGTACAAGTCAAATCATCTTACGGCTAGACGAGGAGAACAAATGCATTCTACTATTAATTTTGAAACCATAATAAGGACGAACGAGAATAAAGTTGCTCGCATAACCTTGAACTTCAAATTAGCGTATTTAAAAAAAACATGTCAGTAGAAATGAATTCATGTTGCCGACTTTATCGAAATATCGAAGTGAAATGGTTTACAACAATTAAACATGGTAACAAAAGCAAAAATTCGCGTGACCAATAACATTGAAACTGCGTGAAAAGGGTAAGCGGAATAAAAAGGATACAGAAGTGAACACTGAAGTTGATATATCGAATCCATACAGAAAACAACTAATAGCAATCAATATCGATAGCAGTGCGGCGCTCATCATAATAATTAAAATAACATTTGATATGCACAGTCGCTCTCCTGTCCCCACAACTGTATTTGAAACAATTCGTCCTTTTTCCTTCCTTCTCCACCAATTCAGCCAACACGGACGGTGGACTGTCACATAATGGGATAATAGTGGGAAAAGTTCACCTGCACAGCTAGTCGCAGTCCCTCTGCAGTAATACCGGAGATCGGAGAAATGGAAATTTCACTCAAATCATTTCTGCCAAAAAGTAGTTTGAGATGCGAATCCGAAACAGGGGCCGATGTACTGAACGAAAAAATGCATACAAACTGTGAAAAATTATAACATTCAAAATTCAAATGAATTTTTAAATCAAGGTTTTTGAAATTTAATCTGAGTTTGGCTTCGGTCTTTAGAGGTCAATTTCGATAGTCGTTCTCAGTGTAGAAACTAGAAATATTCTATTCAACTAACAATTCCAAATAGAAACATATAAATGCTGAATGGTCAAAAAAGCTCACTGTATATATTTCACGACTAATAGGACTCGGCTAGCACAGCGGAAGAAGTCATCGTCAAGAAAATTATTATATCGGTTGTCCGTGTAAATCCATAGCTTCCTTAAAATCAGTTATATCATTTGGATTGGGAGCAGGATCTGCGATATATTGAAAGTATATAAACATATCACGATATACTTGAATACTTGGGCTCGACCAGAAGTTTTTTTGAAAGATTCGGAGGACTCCCAGCTAGACGAATGATTAATAATAACCTGAGAAATTGAAACAATTAACACACTATTAGTGACCATGAAATCATATATCAATTAAAAATGGAAAAAGAGAGGTATTCTATGGAGAAAGTGAAGATGCTCACTTCAATAGACGAATTCAAGAGATGCTTGAGAGAATGGATAAGTTCATTTGTGAAATGGCATTCCGACATAATTAGTCCACCAATTCGAGCACCGGAAGTCATGTATCATGGAAGAGAAAATCACTGAAGTTAAATACCTCTGGTGATAAGCTCGGAGCACTCCTCAAACGTTGATCCAATAATGGGTGATGTATCAGCGAAGTGATGCTCGAAATTGCTTTCATCATTAAAATCAGTTATATCATTTGGATTGGGAGCAGGATCTGCGATATATTGAAATTCGATGTCCAATCATGATAATTGTGAACCTTTGCATCCCTGGCAAAAGCGACGACGAGCTTTTACACAATTCATGTTCACGAAATCAAGATGAATCTACAAATTACTCACATGTTCTGAGTACTGGCAAATACTACGGAATTAGTGTTCTTAAAAAGTGCTCGGATATTGTCAAATACATACCCTTTTGCTCCTTTGGCCACACGTCTTGCAATTTTCATCGAAGGAAAGAGATGATTTACTGTGGATGGAAGACTCCAAACGAACACTGCAAATGTATTTCGCCGATGGAATTTTAACATCTATTTTACATGGGAATTAAGCGTGTATTCTCAAAGAAACACGGATTCTCATCCACCATTTTCCTTCGCAAACTGTCCACCTGAGTTAGTGAATACAAACATGATTGTTAAAAGAAATACCTGTCTGACTGCATTCATAGTGGGCGCATCAGTGCGTTTAAAGACATTCAGTTGCAACTCAGGCGGGAAAAGATCAAATGGAAAATAAGACTTTGTCTCTCCTTGGTCAGTCATTCGGTTCCCTGTAACATAAATCACATTTAGAAAGTCCTCGGTAATTACTGTAGGAAGGGCAAATAAAAAGCACAGTGCACAATAAAATTTCACCATTTGGAAAATGATCCCAAATCGAACGTACGAATAACAAACAGGTTCACACACAATTTTCAATAAAATATAGACATGGGTTCAAAAACCATTCAAGGGAACGAAATTGATTTTATAGAAGTTCCTTTATCGAAATCTCGGCGTAAAACATGGTTTACAGCAATTAAACAAGGGAGTTCTTACTATTCATATTCGCCTTGTAACCTCACAATAGCGGGAAATGGGTCAGAGGAAAAAGGGTACACAAGTGAACAAAGAAGTGAATATATCGCTAACATTCAAAAATAAACTAATCGCAAACAATATAGATCGTAGTGTGAGACTAAACAATATCTCCATCCATTTCATCATCTTCTTCATCATCATCATAATGCGATTCAGAAACGGTGATAAGCACATTCACTCGCATGTCTCCATTACTGTATTTGAAAGAATTCACAATTTCTCCTTCCTCCTCTACCAATTCAGTCAACACGGATTCAGACTTCAATCGCACCTGGAAACTTATGAATTTGATGTTGAACAATAGAAGAAACTACCGAGAGTGCGGAGAGGTCGGAGAATTCAGATCTCATGCAGAGTGAAATTTTCTTCGGGGTAGCAGAGAGAGGAGAGCCTACAAAAGATCTTGTGTCATAAATACCGCAGTGGTAATTTGATAATGTATCCAAAACGTATGCAAATGACTCGCCCGGCGGTTGCCGTTGGATGCTCCGAGCGAACACTTTGCTACGTTAATGAATATGGAGATTGCCACATAAAGGAATAATAGTGGGAAAAAAAATTAAAAATTCACTTGAATGGCTTGTCGCAGTCCCTCTACAGTAATATCGGAGATTGGGATAATACAAATTTCACTCAAATTATTTCTGCCGAAAAGTAGTTTTAGCTGCGAATCCGACACAGGGACCGACTTTTTCAACACCCTGAACAAACGCATACGAACTCTGAAAGTGTGAGTAATACTTAAAGTTCAACAGAATTATAAGTTTTTTTGAATTACTATTTTTGAGTTTGGGTTATTCCATTTTATTCTATAGTAGATCTCAGACAACACAAGAAAGATTATATTCAACCAAAAATTTCAAATCAAATCAAATCACATCAAGGAAGTTCAATCGTAAAAAAAGTAAATTATAGCTCACGCTTCACAGTGCAAGAGCAACTTGCCTCGACCAACACAACTAAAGAATTCATCATCTAGGAGACTAAACGCTTCATCTCGTTCGAACACGATGTACATGTGCTTCCTGAATACGGTCGGAATATAGAAAGATACCACGAAAAGAATACTTGGGCTTGAGCAGAAGGCTCTTGAAAGATTCGGAGGATTCCCGTGTAGAAGGGATAACATAAATCTGGGTGAGATATATGTTATGAACATTGAAAAATAATATTTGGATAACTTTTATTATCCTCACTTTAATAGACGAATCCACAAGATGCTGGACACAATGGATAAATTCAGTTGTGAGATGGCAATTCCATGCAACAAATTCATCAATTCGAGCACCTGAATAATTGTGTTGCAAATTCATATCGCATATGTTCACCTCTGGTAATAAGCTCGGAGCACTCCTCAAACGTTTATCCAATAATGACTGATGTTTCAGAGAATACGTGTTCAACTGTGGTCTTTTCATTATCAGGATTCTCGGGATCTGCGATATAATCCAATTCAATCCGCTGTGCTGACAAAAGGAAACCTGTGCATCCTTCGCAAAAGAGACGACGGCCTGATACACACACTTCATGTTTACGAAATCAAGAGTAATCTGCAAATTATGCGAGCAAATATATTGCTATGTGACCGTTACGATTTTGTGAAAGATCAGAAATAAAACTAAAAGGTACCTTTTTGCTCCTCTTGCTACATTTGTTGCAGTGTTCGGCTGTAAGGGGTAGGGCACAGCCTGATAGAGAGAAGCAATTCTCTAGTACGCACACAACACACAATTGACGAATAGCCACTAAAGAGAGTAGAGGGGAGAGCAGAGAAGATGAGTAAGAAGAGAGAGTACCAGAGAAGGGAAGAGAAGACATAGAAAGATGAGTCACCAGGCTCGAGAAGTTTCGAGAGGGGAAAAACAAGACGAGAGACATAAAAAGAGGGTGAAGTAACAATGGCCATTCACCTGGAGGGCAGAGAATGACCATTGCTATCGGGAGAGGACCAAGAGTATAAAAAGAAGAGCTCCCATCGAGAGGAAGAAGCTCGGGGACTCCGGTCCCCGGGTCGGCCGAGCTAGGGGAGTTCTGGATAGCACCCCGATGCTCGGTCCCAATCACTTTACTTTATATATATATTGTGAGTTATTATTTGTCATTGTAGATAAAAGAGTTGTTCATAAACCACACGCATCTCATCTCTCTCTCACGATCGTCCACTCTCACTCTAGATGCGTCCGATAGACAGATTCGGGCGCCCTCACCAAATAGCACAAAAGAAAGGTGCTGACTGGTAGCAGCGAGTGACCACACTATGTGTGGTATAATTCGCCGAATCTAGGAGAGAGGGTGAAGAGGGAGAAATGCGAGTGGTGACCAACTCAGATAGGGTAGCTGAAAATTTTTATTTTTGTACATTTTCTTGGGTCATATCATGTTTATTTCGTTGCGTGCGCGTGTTTTTACTATTGTACATAGAGCTCTCATATTATTTTTAATCGAATTTGCAGGAAATAATGTCGACTTCAGAAAGAACAACAACAACAACATTGCAATGACTTCGTCTGGACTAATGGAATCGGCAGGTTTGGCCAACTTGCTACGACTATTAGGACAACGGAGTGAGAGGAAACCGAAAGGCAAGCCTAGTTATAATCTCTTTTATGAGAAAGTAATATTAACCGGACGAATTGTCCTCCTACCAAGAAATCTTGTAGAAGTGGAAAAATACAGAAACGAGAGAATCCGCAGTGAAGATCTTTAGACAAGGACGATGGAGCGATGACCGGTCAGAGGAAGTGTGAAGATGTAGACGAGCAAGTAGAACGGTGCTAGAAATTAGTAAGTGGGTCCAAGATATTGACAAGAGAAGAAACAGTACGAAAATAGCCACGGACGAGAAAGAAAGAGTCAGTGATGGAAAAGATGCGAATATTTGCGCCAGAAAGTGAGAACGGTACCGTACTCAAAACAAATAATTGAGAGTGAAATGAAGTTGAAGAGCGCATAGACAGATGAAATGATGACGAAAAGACACAGGATGAAGAAGAAGGATAAAATAGGAGAATAATGAGAGACGAAAGAATTTTGCAATCAGAGAATGAAAGTAGAGGGTGAAAAGAAGATGAAGAATAGACGAAAGGAATCTGGATAATAATAGAAAGCATATTGACAAGCTATGATGAAATACTAGAAATACGGGGTCAAATAGGAGAGAATTCAAAAGGCAGATAGATTATGATAGAAAGTCGGGAAATTCAAGGGTACTATAAGTGATGCATCAAAGGAAAAGAATCGTTTAGCACCGTAAGGACAGGAATAATAATAGTGGCTACCATGACCCAAAGGAAACAGTGAGAGAAGAATGAGTGAACTTTTGGAAAAGGTGAATAATTTTCAGGGAACTAATGAAATTCAGGAAAATTGGAGCACTAACGAAAACAACAATCGCGATGACTTCATTGGACACAGGAGTTGGCGGGCCTGATCAACCTGCAACGACTACTGGAGACAATGGAAAAAAGGACATAAGCTATAGCTCAGAAGATAATATAGAGGAGTCCATGGACGATATACCCCGAACTAAGAAGATTCAATTGCAGGGAAGAATGAGGAAAATGACAAATGATCGGAGAAATAGAACAAGCCGGCGAGGGAAACAGAGAACAAGCAGAGGCAAGGCAACACGAGAGGGAGCAGACAAGCAAAGAACAATGAGAGAAAAGGGCAATAGGAGAGGGAGCAGACGAACAAATAACGAGAGAGACGGATAGAAGGTGCCCTATGTTTCCGCCAAGTGAACGGCTAAAAGAAGAGAGGAGAATAAATGCAAGGGACATGTGGGGAGGAATAAAGAGTGGATGAAGAACGCGAATTGAAAGGAGACACGGGAGGAAGGTTCAGGAATCAACAATCATGAAGGGAAAAGGAAACGTGAACTGGCCAGTTCAAATTGCAACACCACGATTCAATGGCTATGGGAAACAGCAGACAAGGAAAGACGGAATAACGACAAAGGCAAGGGACCAAGTGACGAAATGGAGGGAGAGACCGAGTGATGAAATTGGAAGAAACAGAGAGGGACAACGAGGGGGGACCAATGACCACTGGAGTTACGGGACCTGTGGTGGATTGCGTTTCCCGTTCGTCTATTATCCGCGGAGCTGTGGGTCTCTATGAGGGATAGACGGCCGCTCCGAGGGTATTTGACGGCTGGGACGTGCACTTGACTAATGGTTTAGAGGCCCTAAGAACCAAGTAAGGATGAGGATGCGACAACTAATACTAGGGATGGGAAGATAGCAAGGAATGAAAGCGATGGAAGTGGTGGAAAAGGGAACAAGAGGGTACAGACGGTTGCATTCGGAAGCAACTAATGGAGTGAAAATTCACACAGAGTATTATGGTGGACAGACAGGATGAAGACAGTAAGGGGTAAGGCAGCCAATATGATGTTATATTCAGATACTATAGGTCCAGCGCGAAAAATATCCGAATGTACGATCAATGGACAGAAGAAAGGGTGAATTACCACGGGAACAGTAATGGTGATAGTGCACCTTGGAAATAGGGAAAGGGACAAGAGAGCGAGTTGGATATACAGATAAAGGAGGCTGTCACCTGTTAAGAGAGGGAAAATAGAGAATGGCAGAGATTGACGCAGGGATACCAGGCTGTGGTAAACAGTAACTAATAATCCGGATTCGGTAGTGTAGGAACACTTAGTCGCTCTCTTTCTGGGACAACCCGTCAAATAAGATGGAGCATCAAGGGAGCGATATTCAATAGAGGACTGACGAGAGGAAGAGAACAACAGAGAGAAAGAGAGAGGGGAGAAAAATGGTCGCTCTCCTCTCCTCATGGATCGATTAGCGAGCGACCCATGGACTGACAAAGGTCAAGTTTCGCAAGGGCATGCAAAAAGGACATCAGACAGGGTGTCTAAATGGCAAAACAAAGAAGATGTACCGGGGCCATTTGGAGAAGCATAGAGACCGTTTCGGTATTGTGCACGGAAAAGGCAAGGCATTATAATAACGTCAGGCAAAATGAACATTGGCATCGGAGTGAAATAGAAAAGAACACTTTTAGGAAGAGTTCTGGGGCAGCTGAAGTCGAAAATAAGACATGCTCTACCTGACCTTGTAGACCACAATAGAGTCGGGGAATGGGAATCCGTTAAACACAGCAGTGAGAGAATAGATAATTTCTTTCTCTTTTGACAACTGAAGGCATAAAGGGGAGGGACAGTGAAAATGTTAAGGGAAAGAGTTTCATGAAATAACGCAGAGGTGAGACGGATCAAAAATACTAATCAAAAGGGAAGGAAGCTCTGGCCAGAAGGAAGGAAGCTACACACAAACAAGACGAGACAACAATGGAATAAGTTCCAATAAAGGACTGACAATAGGAAGGAAACAAAAGAGAGAGAGGGGCGGAAAGCGGTCGTTCCTCTCTCATCAGGGATCGATCACCGAGCGGCCACTGACGATGGGTTATTGCGCAAAGAAAGAATGAGCCAATACTAGAACATCAAGCAAAAATGGACGTTTGCGCCATAGTAAGAGGGAAAGTGAGCCTGTTGTGGGAACGTTTCTCGCTCTCTGGAGCAAATTGGAATAGGGTGTAGGTCAAAAGGATAAAAGAGTTCAATCAACACACCAGGAGGGACAATCACGCCTCAGATTAAAAGAGAACGAGATACCAGAGCCATAAAGTAGGAATATTCGAGAAGAGAGGAAAATGGAAGACAGGAAAGAAGAGGCGAAGAGAAAGTGAGTATAATCATTGAAGGGTATCGCTGGAAGAAGAAAATGGAGCTACCACACACAGTAACCCATGAAGGTAAAAGGACGATAGTGAAGATGAAATCCACCCCTTGCTAGGTGACACACGCAGAAGAGAGAGAGGAACAGAGAAAGAGAGGTAAAAGCAAAAATAAAAAAACGGAAGGGCGAGAAAAAAAAGCAGTGGACAACGCCTGGAGGTATGGCATTGGCCAAAGATACGAGGGGAAGAAAACCATATATAAGGAGGGAGAGTCCTCACTGAGACAACAAGTGAGCACCCGCTCCAAAGCAACTCAACTACCGACTACAGTGCCACCAAACAACAATGACTACAACAACATCAACCACATCCGAGTTCTCTTCCCGCAAGGTCCCAGTTACGCCACTCTCTAGGATATCCAACAGGACGCCACAGATGGAGTCGGCGAAGGCAGAACATCAATGGGAGCTCTGCAACGGGACGAACAAGGACCAAAAACAACTTCGGAGGGTCATAACTGACCTCCAACATGAACCACCCACGAACCCATATAGCAAGATCAGGGTACAGGAAAGAAAAATACAAAAATTAGATTGGAGGTTAGACACGGTTAAGGGGAAACAACTAAGAATGGGGAAGCAAGTAGAAATAATATGGGATAAACAAGAAATTTTAGAGGAAAGAATTTTCAACCTTGAACGGAGAATGAAGGCACACGGCTTTTACTCTCCAGATCATCGTCAAGTTGGCAAGGAGAGGACGGAAGCCCTCAACAACAACACAAGAGAAGAAGCAACCCGTAACAGGGAACCAAGAATGGGGAATGCAATGCGATCACGTGGCGGACACAGGGACGACACAGTAACGGAATTGGCCGAAATGGTCGAGATAGGAACACTGGAAGAAGAGAACAGAGTGCAGCCCCTCAGACTAAGAATGAGAAGAGAAGAGGAGGACGGCCCCCTAATCACGGTAATCATTCAAGAGAACGAACAGCTGCAAAGAACCGCAGCACCACAGGCTAGCGCCACCCAAACAGAAAACAATGCACCACCTGCAGGAAACGCACAGGGAAACCTCCTCCCCACCCACCACCAGCAGGCAATGGACCACAACAACAACAAATGGAGGAAGAGGAACTAAGTGACGAAGAAGAAGAGAAAAAGGAAGAAGAAGAGGAGGAGATCAAAGAAGTGGCATACATCAACGTTTTACGATCAGAACCACAATCTCAATCAACACACTCATATTCAGGCCCGGAAACAGGTAGTTTCAGTAACTTCGCCCGGAGACTGGAAGATCTCCTGGCATGCAAAGGAGAGAGAATGAATGAAGATTTGAAAATCAAGCACTTGGCGGCACATTTGACAGGTCAAGCAAGGGATGCATTCGATAGCCTACCAGACGACGCAATAACATACGCCCAGAAAATCAACGCACTGCGAGAGCGTTTTGAAAATGAAAAAGAAAGATACAAAGCAAGGAGAATCCTTGCAACCACCAGGCAGGGTGCGACTGAAACAGTTTCCGAATTCGCTCAGCGACTGACGGAACTGGTAAAAAGAAGCGTGAGAATCCAAAATGATGAATACAGGAGTAGGCTCCAGGAGGAATTCGTAAACCGACTCCGACAACCAATAAAATACCATGTTAGATTAGCACAAGTGGATGATTTCGCACAAGCGTTAGACAAGGCGGAGAATGTGGAGATTCTCCTACAAGAAACAACGGAGCCAGGGATGGGAGGAGGAATAAACCTCCTCAATAAAGTAAAATAGACAAATGAACCGATCAGTAGAAGTTACAGTAGCGATGACGAACGAGATGCCCCGCGACGCCAACGCTCGGGACCATCATCAGAACTAGATCAGAATTATCAAGGACATTGCCAATACCAAGAAGGGCCACAGGGAGAGGAGAGATACAACGGGAACAACGGTAATCGCGGAGGAAACAACGACGGAAGGAGCAGAAACTGTTGGCATTGCGGCCTACCAGGCCACATCAGGAGAGAATGCAACACATTCAGTGGATACGACAATCAAGAAGGCTGGGGTCCAGAGGGACCCCCATACTACGAGGACGAAGAAGGGGACCAAATGGAGGAATATCACGATAATTCTTCAGTTAACCAACACATGAACGTTCTGGAACGGGAAGCCGAACAGACAGCAGCCATACAGGACGCACTCACTACCATGAACCGTCTCACGATTGAGATGAACAAAACTCGGGAGCAGTTGGAAAGATACCTCCACGGGGGATCGCAAGTCCAGTAAACATTCCCGACACCACACAACTACTATAGGCATAACACCCACCGACATCCATTCTACTAACATACTAATGAGACAAGCAATCACATCTCTAACATAAAATTAAGATCATGAAGGCTCATGGCGAGGTACTCGGCGGAAGGAGTTTAAAAAACTTTATTTAATTCATGATAAATCCACGCCGACCCGCCCCGACAAGATAACCCTTGTAAATACCAGGAAAACAAGAAAACAAAAATATTAATTGCAGATGGACAACAACCGTTCGACTTCTCCCATGTCAATCGAGAACGAGCCACCGCGCAAACTCCCGAGTAACAACGCCCAAGTCGAGATGCAGAACCACCAACATCTCCGGACTCGGAGACACTTACTAACAAAAATTACTAACGAGGCCTGTATGGACTCCAAACACTCAAACAATACAAATAGGCATCCTATGCCATTTCCTTCAGAGCTCGAAGAGGAAGAACTCATCAAAGGAGACGTATTCAAAGGAGAAATCACTGCATTCATGAAACAACTTCTCCTCGATCCACCAATGACTCCACCAATGCTCAGCGAACCGAAGGAGACGATCAAAGAGAGAGCAGAAAAGGAACAGAAGGAACGTCTTTTCGAACAAGCAAGAAGGAAGCATCCCGACCATGAGCGGAAGAGAACTCTGGAGCAACACAGGGAAGCGCGACGCCACGACACCCCAGCAGCAAATCACCCTCTGGCGCACCTGTGCGGGTACAGGAACGAACACTGGTTCGGAATGGTTCGGGAAGCCCAGGTGACAACTGAAATTACACCCAAAAAATACAATAAATACCACCATTTTTTTCAGATGGCGACACCTACGAGAAGTGAAATACCCAGCACGATCGAACAACTCTTCATAGATGATCGTCTCCTGGGAGCTGCCGTGCCAGAAGCTGAGTGACCTCACCAGGGAAGAGCGAACCTCCGGCCAGATCCCGCGGACAGCCTATTACACAATATGCCAACTCCCTGCTACAAGTCACCGATATATCATTGATGCAACACAATTGGAGCCACATTGCAGGCTCCCACGAGACTCAATAACAGCACAGGGAGCGACTAGAAGAGTGATCAGTGTACGGGCACGAGCATCACTGGTCACAAAGATGGCGCAGAAGGCAACAATGAGAGCCCTGGTCCATCTGCCATCACAACTCTTCTATCAGATTTCCCAACTGGCACAACAGAGACAAAGGCGGAAAACAGAGCAGTACTACCGAACAGAATGACCTTCCCTAATCCACTCTCGCCGTTCGCTCTCAGCCACATCACTGGAGAATCCATCCGAGCAGTTTTCCACCTCCCATAATACTTGGGAGGAAGAGGAAGCGACGACACAACTCTTCCGGCGCCTCGAGCAACAGGGCATCATGCCAGGATAACTGGGCGTGATTTGTCGTTACTAAAAACAACAACTCCTCTTACAGATTCTGACCAGGTCTACACACATGGCCATGGTCGACTGCGGCCAGGGACGAGAATTCGAAGAAACAATTGTGGACACAACTTGCAACACGGATGACGCACAACACTTCTTCTCAGATCTACAAACAATGTCGCCTTGACAAGAGCCCGATAAAGAGGTTTTGGCCCCGGGACACACACCAACACCCCAAAACACTCATGTATGTCGATTCATGCTATGTTTTGTATGTCAATTCATGTTTATAGTCAGCACTATGTTTTATATGTCGATTCATGCTATTTCAGCAACGCCTGCCTCACCCCAGCAGAAGCTCGAATAGAATTGCTTCTCTGGTTGAATGAGGTAAGGGAGCAAGTCGATGGTCGGGACGACCATCTGGGTAAAGGGGGAGTTGTAAGGGGTAGGGCACAGCCTGATAGAGAGAAGCAATTCTCTAGTACGCACACAACACACAATTGACGAATAGCCACTAAAGAGAGTAGAGGGGAGAGCAGAGAAGATAAGAAGAGTAAGAAGAGAGAGTACCAGAGAAGGGAAGAGAAGACATAGAAAGATGAGTCACCAGGCTCGAGAAGTTTCGAGAGGGGAAAAACAAGACGAGAGACATAAAAAGAGGGTGAAGTAACAATGGCCATTCACCTGGAGGGCAGAGAATGACCATTGCTATCGGGAGAGGACCAAGAGTATAAAAAGAAGAGCTCCCATCGAGAGGAAGAAGCTCGGGGACTCCGGTCCCCGGGTCGGCCGAGCTAGGGGAGTTCTGGATAG
>JACMIF010001684.1:0-21171 GCA_014805445.1 Diplogasteroides magnus | reverse complement strand
GATTTTTAAAGGACAAAATATTATTTAAAATAATTCTTTAGAGGGTGAATAAATCGATAAATTGTATGTTTATAATATCATCACCCCCCCCCCCCAGATCGAATGCATACGCGTATGTAAACGATGGGGAAACCATTCATTGATGTTTTGTTTTATGTTCTCTCATGATTTTTTGTGAATGAATAAATGAAATAAAAAATGCTAAGTGACATAAATACTAGGGTTTCTAAATCGGTAGTCAAATTCATTTCTGATTGGATTGTCTCTACTACCGAAGGACGATCGCTCAGCTGAGAATGGAAGAATCAGAAATGAATTTGACTACCGATATAGAAACGCTAATATATACCTTTGCCAGATGAACGAGTAACGTGTGGAATGTCTTGGCGTTTGCTTCTGATAGACCATCCAGTGCTTTCCTGAGTGTTTGACTCTTGAATGGAAGAATAACTACAGTATACCTGCATGCCCGTATTCTCTCGTGACTACTTCCATGTTGTGTCTCGAATGCCTTTAACAGTTGAGTATACACAGAGAGTGGAACAAGTTGTTGTGGTAGTTTTCGTAGATACAACTTGAGTAGTCCAGCCACAGTGTGAATGTCCTCCACCTCAATTTCATTCCATTCATTCAATCCCTTCAATGGTCATACCTGTGACAAGTCGACCTTGTTTGAAGTATCGTATTGTCTACTCAATCTATCCATTTGATCGTGACTTCCAGACACTCGATAGACTCCTTCCACGTTGAGACCACGACATTCAACCTGTCATTGACATTCAAAGAGAGACAAGAGATGTCTCACTTCATGAATAGCAGCTTGGACAACAGGTGGAACAGCCTGTCCATGTGCAAGATAGAATGTTGTCAGATCAACACCAAACATTCGTTTGACATATTTCGAATCGGGTCTATAATCGACATTGTCTCATGAGAACAACAAGAATGATTCACCTGCAATCAGCCACACACTTCTCAGAACATCTTTTGTGGGCAGCAAAACCACAATCACTACAACGAACACCCTTAAATGATGAATAATCATTCAAATGAAGATTCTAGAAAGATGTTCTTGCCTGTTGTACATATCCCCATAAGAAGTTCCTACAGTAATCACAGTATTGAATGAGACGGAATGTGTGGGGAGCGAATGCATGAGTCCTTAACCACTCTTCTTCTTACAATTCACTCATATATCATACCTAGTGTATGGATGTTTCGATGCAGATGCTTGATATAGTTGATATGGACTGTAAAGACACGTATACTTCCCTTCCCTTCCTTGTCGTACCTCTGTTCATAAACAGCCTCATCTGCCATCCTCTGTATGTAATCTGCAGCATGTTTGTCCATGAACATTGAAATGAGTCCATCTGCCACCAACAAATCGGTTGAATCGAATCTCAATCATACAATTGTATATGATGTGACTGTTGATATTACCTCTTCTCTCCCACATAATGACATCCATCATAGTAGAGCATATAGTTGAATACTCTTCCATCAAAGAACATACACAATGTGTAAGCATCTTGTGATCTCTTTGAACTCCTCACAAGATATGCCCCTTCTCCTGCTTCATGCAGCATTGCATCAGCCTCTGGTCGTTCGATTAGACCATGGAATTCATCCCCATATTGGGGAGGATGGTGACCAATCACGGGACGATCACATCTTAACTTCTTTGGCTTCGGTGCACGTTCCTACAAGAAAGGTCTTATACATAGTGAGTATGAAGTAACATACCTGTAGTTCATACAAGTTCTGTTTCCAGTATTCCACTCCATCATCTTCCACTGTTGGTCGTCGTTGTCTGTGTACAGGTGCAGGTGAATTGGGAATGGGAGACCGAGAAGGAGAGGAGGGAGATGCCTGATATATCAGACTTTGAAGATATACAAGATTAGGATCAGTTCGGTAAGTATGATTAGATCAACGTTAACAGTGCGACCCAGTAAAAAATCATTGTTCTCAATATAACGAGAACAAATGTTGTCAGAATCTCTCTCATAATCAGCTACTCTTGAATGCACTTATGTCATACCTGTATATGGACAGGCGCGGGCCTCGGCGCCCTTCCTTGAGGCGGAAAAACGCGTGACGAAGCCACGCTTCTGCAATGAATTCAAGAGAGTGAATGGGTAGAACCGATTGAGAGAGATTGAAAATAACCGGTGAGTCTAATGCCGAATGAGTCACAAGTGCGGTCAATGCAAACAGATGCCAGGAGCAATCACAATGAAAAGCGCAAATGAAATCAGAAAAATCAATCTGGAATGCTGGTCATTGAAATCCGCTGACCGGCAAACAGAATGTGGCCTTTTCACGGTCGCAGAATCGAATGGATAGTAATGTACGTACGGATGTCCTCATTTTTGAATGCTATATCTATTATGAAACATTTATCTGCTGCAGTTTTTTCAAGCCGATCTGTGGCATATAAAACGAAAATCTGAGTGCTATTTAGTAAAAAAAAATGCTAATTTTCTTTATTTAGATCTCCATCCGTAATAGCGACCGCATTGTAGGAGAAACGGTATTTTCCGGATTGTTGGCTCGAATGATCCGTGTCCGTTCAGGAATGTTTTGTCGTGATTTGCATGGTTCTTTACCCTTCCCATGTATGCTTTCTAAGTGGAAACACTTCTTAGTGATATATTCAAACGTCTCCAATCTCTCAATGACCGTTCTCTTTGCGGAGGTAACCTAGGTGGCAATTCGTCCAATATTTTCTTACCAGATCTCTAACAATTTGACTTCCGCGATTTTTTGTCATATATTTCCTCAATGAGCGCTTTATAATCGGAATCCAGCTTTTATTAGTGAAATTGTTTTCTAAAATGATCGATCATCGCCGATTCCATTCTGTATCACTTGGTGAGTCATCGGTCCTCCCTTGTCATTCCCTACATTTCTCCTTCCTTCCTTCCTTCCTTCCTTCCTTCCTTCCTTCCTTCCTTTCCTTTCCTTTCCTTCCTCTGGAACCATCCAACAACACTTTCTTTCTCTATCTGAACGACTTCATTTCATCAATTACTACTTGTCTGCTGTATTTAATCTCCTCTGACCATATGTGTTCGTCCTTTCACTTGGCGCCAATTCCTTAGCTGTTTGACACACAGTACGCATTACTCAGCTGTGAGTCCGTTCCCTCCACTCACTCCTTTCACTCAATCGACCTTCTCTGAATGGTCATACAGGGGGGAGCGCCCCCTTCTCTTCCCTCCCTCGGAGTTCTTTATCGATCCACGCGATCGCCTATTCTCAGAACGCAAACCGTTCTGTCTTGTCATATTCACTCAAATGTGTTCAATAGACGTCCTTGATGTGTCATTGTGAGTCTTTTCATTGTAGATGGCATCCCGTAAGACAGTCAACAGACGTGCGCGTCCCCAAAGGGCCACTTCCAATGTCTTCGCCATGTTCGATCAGGCACAGATTCAGGTTAGATTGAGACAGTTGAATGATTGGAATGAATGCTGTGTTGTAGGAGTTCAAGGAGGCATTCAACATGATTGATCAGAACAGAGATGGATTCATTGACACTGCCGACCTTCAGGAGATGTTTGCCTCTCTCGGTAATATACTTGGTTATACTGATTGAAGAAGATTAGATTATTGATCTGGTCTCTTGATTCATATGCAATTGTAATAGATGTATTACAGGAAAGGAAGTGAGCGAGGCTTTTCTGGAGGAAATGGTCAGTCAGGCCCCCGGTCCCATTAACTTCACCATGTTTCTCACTCTTTTCGGGGAGAAACTCACTGGTATCGTCATTTTAACTTCATTTACTGATAATGAATTCTCATTGAGAATTGATTGTTATCATTTAGGGACGGATCCAGAGGACGTCATTCGCAATGCATTCCAATGCTTCGATGAGAATAATTCCGGTCAGATATCGGAGGTTCATTGTGACTACTGTAGTTGATTACTGTAGTATTGTATCCAGGATCGACTGCGAGAGTTGCTGACTACGATGGGTGACAGATACACTCATGATCAGGTGGATGATCTGTTCCGTGATGCTCCCATCAAAAATGGAATGTTCGACTATGTTGAATTCACTCGAATGCTCAAACACGGAACAAAGGACAAGGATGAGCAGTGAGAATATTCATTCATTGTCTTCTCACGTTTAGAACAACTCGCTTTTTGAATCGATTTCACTTATAAGGCTCTATTTGTTCATTTAAATTGTCGAATCCCCGCTTCTTTCTTTTTCTCCATTCCTTGCTTCGCAATTTCGAACAGCTTCACTTGTATATGTTAAAAGGAAATAACTTATGTACTTTGTATAGTGCCTCGCTTTTCTCCTCATTCTGTGCTGAGAAAATATGAACAATTGTGGATAAACTACGCTAAATTGATATACATTTGAAATTGTTTATACCGGTTCGAGGCACAAAAGGGCACGAAAAATCACAGATTTGGTGTAGCATCAGCGGATATCAATAATTAGTGTGGCAATATGTGGACGAGTACTTGGAGTAGTAAGTGTTTCCCTATTATCAATCAGACCAGTCACTATCAGAGTCATTCGATGAATCTGAAATAACAGAATAGTTACAGTATTCTTGAATGTACACACCATCGTCACTGGATTCAGCCATAACAGTCCGTCGTTTGTCGATTTCCTTTTGAATACTCATCATAAGACCTGGAACAGGAGATACTGCAGAAGGGAAAGAGACTGAGAGTGATACCTCCTCCATTTCCTTCTGAAGTATTCGGTGTCCTGCATTCCTCACTCTTCCTCTCAGACACACTCTTCAGAAGATTACCCTTGTTCACAGAACGAATTTGCTCAAATTAAGTAATTATCCAGTAATTCATCTTCCCTCACCGAAAGAAGTTCTGATGTAGCTACTCCCTTTGTTGGAGAAGTTATTGTGGGTGATGAGAGAACTTCCACAGGAGGAGGAGGGGGAGGTGGAGGAGGAGGGGGTGCGGGTGGTGGTGGTGGAGCCTCTCGGGTTACGGTAACTGCAGAAGGGAGGACCTGTGACTTTGGTCTGCTGTAGATGGTGCGCTCCCTCTTGATCTTGCTCTCATTTCGTGGAGAAACGGCAGGTGGTGGAGGTGGTGGATAAGAGGGAGGAGGAGAGACTGGAAGGTCCGATCGGGTTACTGTAGATGTAGAAGGAACATCATGTCGGTGAATGGGGGGAGGAGGAGGAGCAGAATGAGGAAGAGGACCACGCACCTGAAGATAGTGAGGATGAATGAGAAAGGGAGGAAGAGGATGATTGATGACTAAGCACAAGAGTTATACTCCTTTCACTTTTGTATTGATTGATTTGTCTTGCCTGATTGTTATGAGAAGGAAGAGGAGGAGGAATTGAGGAAGGGAATGAAATGGAAGAAGATGAAGGAGGAAGGGAGAAGATAGGAGAAGGAGTTGAAAACTCTGATGGATTACGATCTGCTTTACGCTGATCAGATGACATTTTGAGCTGAATGGAGACAATGAGAGGATTACTGTAATGGGATGAGACTGACAATTTTGAGTGTTCGTGGACCCTTTCCTCCTATTGAAGAAGACTTATTCACACGACTGAAAGATGGAAGGATTGAGTTGTTTGGGGGATGAATACATACATACTACTCCTTGCATTCTCAAAGGATGATCGTTGTTTCCTGAGATCAGAGTGAATTGTATTGGGAAGATGATCTGATGGGAAAGAAGGATGAAGGAAGAAGAGAAGGGAATACCTAGGACATGAGATGATTCATGACTTGCATTGGATGAAGATGCAATGGAGGAAGTGCAAGGGGAATAGAGAGGATCCCTGATAGAAGATTACTGTAATCAAAAAGGAACTACAGTAACCCACATTGTGTTTCCTCTTGTATGTGAGTTTCCATGGGATGAAGACGGCTAAAAGTTAGAGATTGAATGAATGAAATGGAATAAGGATGGAGTCTCTTGCCTGTTCAGATGGGACATTCCCACCAAGGGGAAATGACTCTTGATTAATACCAATCCCAGCTATGTCTATTGGGGGAGAATATAGTCAGTCGACCGCCCTGGTGGGGGAAGGATGGGAGAATGATAGAGTGAAATGAGTCCTTGACATGTCTCCTAATTAGATAGTAAGGTCAAATCATAATCTCACAGCAGTCTGTAGTAGAAGTGGATTAGAATGTCGATTTGTTTCCTTTCTGTCTGCTTCTTCCCATGCATCATTGACTGATTGAAGTGGATCAGAGACTGAATAGACAGTATATTCTATTCAATATTCATTCTTCACTCACTAATCACATGGGATACTCTGGGTGAAGAAGGAACAGATGTTGACTGTTTGAGTACAAAAGAAGATTGAGGATGAAGGGTCTCATTCTCAAATCATCTCATTCATTTACAGAAGAAATTAGTCCTCACATTCACTTCATCCTTGTTATTCTTTGTTTTTTTCTCTTTTGTGAAGAAATTGGACAAAGCAGATCTTCCCATGGTTATAAGATCTACAAATGAAGACTATGAAAGGACTCAACTCCTCTGTCTCACTCTTATTCTTGTCCTTCTTCCCTTTCTTTTCCTTCTTCTCTTTCTTCCCTTCCTCCATGATAACACCAGAATCAGTTGAAGTATTCGACTGTTGTGAGATTGGAGACACTTGCTGTAACTCTTTCTAATCATTTCATTCATTGTATAGTCACTTTAGGTGGTGGAGGTGCTTGTCTCGTTGGTTTCATTAAACGACGATGGTCACTTTTCTCTTTTGCTGAACAAGAAGATGATGAAGGATGAAGAATGATTCATTTCACCATGTAAAAGTGTCTCCTTGAACTGTTTGGCCTCTTCTAGGGCTGCAAAGTTGATTCCCAATACAATTTCGTTATGTTCAAATGTGAGAAGACACGAATGGCTGTCCTGTTCAATACACGTGATTGTGTTTCTGAATGGAGCAAATCGGGTTGGAAGACTGAAAGAATGTACAATTTGAATGCATTGATGATGTTTGGTGGTTGTCTAACATCAATAAGGACTATCGACTTCGATCTAGCTGCCCAATCCTGAAGAATCGCACTATTCTGACATGTGAATCATATCTTTGTACCTTAGCATAACAAACAATTCCTCTTCCGTTCTCCAACCACTTTCCGTTGTGTGCAACAAGAAGTTGGGCAATTCCCGATGATAAGACCTGCAATTAGAGTGAATAATGAAGGGATACTTGTCAATTACAATCATTTCAAGATGATACCTCAGTTGTTTCTCCTAACAGAACAGATATACTTTTCCTCTCTTCAGATTCAAGAAGTGACGACAGTTTTTGTTCGAACCTAAAAGACTCGAATGAAATAATCAATAAATGCCTGCTTGGCAGCCCCTTTGTTCTTCTGATAACGACCAGCTTGCCAAGCTGTCACCCTCAATGTTTTATCACGACTTTTTGCGCGCAAGGAGTCGTCTCTTCACAAACATTTCCATTGTGTCGATACAGTAAAAAAACGGAAGTCAGAGGATTGGACACTTATGAATAAGTAGTTGTAAATGAAATGGAATTCATACAGATGTGGTTGTCCTTTGTGGAGTAATCCACTGGCAGCATTGGCCAATCCATTCGCTGCACCATGAAACATTTGAATTGAACGAAGTTTAGATGAAGAGATCGAACCAAAGGAACGACCCTTCACTTCTCAATGAAATCATTGTAGAGAATGATGGAATGGATGAACCTCTTCTTTGTGGATGATTGACTTGATAAGAATGATGACGAAAGGAAATGGATGAAGGATCAAAAGACGATGTCGCTAGAGGGAATAATCATTATGAAACACACAAATAAGACAGGAAATGCATGACATTTCATGTTATCAGCAAGTTATGATTCTGGGAATAGAAGGTCCTTCACTCTCTTCTCTTTCATTTATCTATACAGTAGAAAGAGAAGAGAGTGAAGAGGTATATGAGAGTCTTGTAATAGATAAGAGTGTAATCGATGCTTTGAGTGACAAGCTCTGTCCTCTTCTTCCTTACTCAGCCTTGTACAAATATGAAGATAATAAAGTGTCTCACATGGTACTTGGTTGTTCTCTCTCCATGAGTTGTCTACAATCATTCCATTTCCTTATCATATTCTATCTTCCCTCTCAAACCTTCACTTTCCGTTCCCTCAAACACGGTCGTTTCCTCCTCGGTTTCTATTTGCAACTCTGTAGGCACTGCAATATCGAATGTTCAAATGTCTGTCTTTCAGGAACGAACATTTGAATTGATGGTCATAACTGTCGAGTCTCCTTTTGTACATTCGAGTGCCTACAACAGATAAGTTGATAAAGTACTTAAATATGTTTGAGAAGATAAGGAACTGACTGATTGTACTTCTTCTGGATGGTTTTATTCCATGAATATGAGATGAAGCGTGAGGAACAGAAAAGGCAGCAGCCAACATTTGTATCTGACATGATCATTTGAACAGGAAAGGAATGGATAAATGAAAACATCTCGATATGAAGAGAGAATTGATAGTGGGATCAATCCCATTGAGGGAGTTCACTTTTGTCATTGAGGAAAGAAAAGAAGGACGAAGTGAGAAGTTGACAGATTGAACAGATTATATGAATGAAGTGAACGGAGTCCCGAGTGTCATTCCCTCCCATTCTTACTTGTCATTCTAATAGTTCCGTTAGACAAAGTACTCCCTTTTTGTGGCGCCCCGAATGATTCTCGGATTGGAAGAAGTGAAGACACGCAGATTATGATTACGACACAACGATGAGCCTCAGGGAAAGGGACAAATAGAAGAGAGAGAGAAAGGAATGAGGAGAGGGTACAGAGAAAGAGACAGAGGAATCAGGAGAGAGTATAGAGAAAGAGAGAATATGCCACTGTCTAAGAATCAAGTACAACCGTGAAGAGAATGAAGAAAAGAAGAGAGAATAGAGGAATAGAAATGGGAAAAGAGTGGAACGGATAATGAGAAAAGGAAGAGAATGAAGGATTAGAAGGAGATCAGCTGAAGATATACATGTAGGTAGAAGGAGAATGAAGTACTCATGGGGGAAATGCCCTGAGGGTAACAAGGAATGGAAGGTGGGGGAATTGGATTGGTTGCTATGGATGGAAATGATTGGATTGGCATGAGAAGAAAGACAATCATGAATGAAATGAGACTAAAAGAGTACATGAATTGCACAATCAAACAGTTCTCTCGGCCAATCTGACCACTCTGCAAATACAAACACACGTACAACACTCTAATGCCCCGAGGGAAGAAGCGACAGAGAGGGAAGGGAAGGAAAGGGAAGGGGAAGGAGAAGGAAAGGGAAGGGGAAGGGGAAGCGGTCCCTAGATTGAGTTGAACAGCAAACAGAAATGAGTGCAAGTGAATGAAGTGTGGCCTTGTTTTGTGGATGGAAACAGGAAGGGACATCTCGAGACACAATAAGAGAAGACACACTTTTTACATGAAGAAAGACTCTAGGGGAGGATTACCGAAGGTGAGAATGAATGGACAAGAAGAAGAGGACAGGAAGAGAGTTATCACAGAGAGAATTGAGTCAGAAAGGAAACAAAGATGAAAGGAAAAGGTTATGAGGGAAGGGGAATTGTATAGAGAATAAGAAGTGGATGATGACCCTCAAGGGTGAATGGACAAGCAAAAGGAGGGGGATTACTACACTTGAGAGTAGAGAAGGAGAAGAGACAGGACATGATTGGATAAGGCAGATAAGGGATAACTCTTGATTGAGAGCGAAAGTGCCACGACTGGTTGGATAGTACTCAATCAAGGATTCATAATCAACAAGGCAATTGAGTGAAAGAAAGAGGATTTGAGAGGAGAAGGGGAGAAGTAATTGGAGGGTTTGTAACCATTCAATCAGGTCACAAATGAGACAATGAACGAACTCTACTCAATTGCATTTCATCTAAGAGGAGGGAGTAAGAGCATTCGACCTCTTTTGTACTTGAGTAAACAAAAAGAATGAATGGAATGAATATTCTTCCCTCTCGACCTCTTTATACTCTATACAATAGTAGCAAACTGTTTATCATATCTTCTTCATTCCTTTTCATTCATTCAACATCAACTTCCACATCGATACCAAGACGAAGAGTTCGAATGAGAGAAGGTGCAGCTTCAGTGTACTCCAGTTCAAGCTCAATTCATATCTTCACTCTTTCAGAGTACAGTTTGCGAGGGAGTGAATCGTCCTTTCCAGCTCCCATTCGACTACATTCATCCTCTTCCTCAATCATTGATCCTGAAGGGAACAATCAATGAGAACAGGAACAATCCTCACCCATTGCATCCAGATACTTCATCATCTCATCCTCCTCCTCCTCCTCCTCCTCCTCTTCCTCCTCCTCCTCTGGTATTCCTTCTTCACAAGATGAGATGATGGACTCGGAATAGTCAGAAAGACATGTAATCTCCTTATAAGGACATTCATTCTCTTCTTCCATTCCCTCCTCACCCTTCTCTCTTCATCATCAAACTCTTCATAGTAAGTGACTTGAGAGTGTGGAATGAAGTCCTGAATGGTTTCATTCTGTCTTGTCCTTCTTCTCTTTCCACCATCAATGCATGTTCCCTCAGTTCAGTGTTGGATGACAATGGAGTAATGTAAATGGATGAACTGAAAGTAGTTCTTCCTTCTTCTTCATCCTCATCTTCTCACCATTCACTCTCAATATCTTCTCTTTCTTCTGCAATAAACTCTCCTCTCAATTTGGAGAATACACTGAGGATAGAGAAGAGAGAGTAATGAGCTGCCTGAAAGGAGAAGAAGAGAATGAATGAGAAGAAGGGAAGAGGACCATTCGAGTCATTCTCTGCATAGACACTTCATTCATTGTATCAAATGGTACAAGGGAAAGGAGACAACAAGTACACTCAATGGACATATTGTCATTTCATGTACAACGATACTCACATCTTCATCCTTCTCATTAGATGCAGTCCAAGTGATTAGAGCTTCCACCCAATGTTCAGTGGGAAGAGAATGAGGACAGAGAAGAATAGACTCCTGAAGAGAATGATTACGGTAGTTAGGGAGGTAATCAATACCCTCATCAGTGGTTCGAATGATGCCCAGTAGAGAATTTTGAATGAAGGGAAGAGGGAAACTTCACGAAGATTCGATGCAACATCCTGAATGAATTGTATTGATTAGTTGATTGTGTGAATGATACTTTGACGATGATTTCCATTGCAGGATGACGTAGATTATGTGTTGCTTGTTCAAGGGAAAACAATTGAAGATTCTGAATACCCAACACTTCATTCATATCCAGAAGGGGAATCCTCACGGGGATCATTGAAATCTCCACGAATTGTCCTTCCATTCTGTCAATCATACGATCAAGACCGAATGCATAGGCTGCAGAAAGAGCATCTGCCATCTGAAATGATATTCAGAAGAAAGGAAAGACTCCTGAAGAGACTCACGTCCACCATTCTGATTCTCAAGCTACGTCCACCATAGAGGAACTCAATGGCCATGTCAACTCCTCAAAGAGATGTCCTTCAATGTGTGATTATTCATGAAGACACCTTTGAGTGTCAGATCCGGATGTTTCTTCAGAAGAGGAGAAAGGGAAATTTCCCAGACTGTTGCCTCTGAATGGTCTCCTGCACTCTGTTCCTCGTATAACTTCTGCAGAACGGGACATCGATCGATAATCTGAATAAAGGGAGGATTACTGTATCGAGAGACAATCCACTTGTGAGTGAAATTCCCTATCCAGTTGTCCCATTCGAAGTGTTATATCAGTGCCGATTTGTCTTCTGAGCGAAAGAGCCTGGAGACATTCTATTGTTTTATTCTGAAAGTATTGATTACCGTAGGGAGGGCAATATGGAAGGATAGATGAGGAGACATGGAAGGGGACGACCACTTGGGAAGGGGGAATGCAATGAGAATGAGAGTAAATGACTTTCACACAGCCTGTCGGAATGGAAGTGAGACAACCATTTGTTCGGTTCATGCAACATGCGTATTAGGTAAATTGGAGCTAGTGATTTTTTTGATCGAGCGATAAAAACAGAAAATCTTACAAAAGTATACACAATCTCTTTAAATGGGCTACCGCAAAAAGGGGGTTGATTTGGCTTTGGAGAAGCCATGAAGGGACGCGAAATACCAAGTAAGAAACGATTTGGCTTACGTTCGTTTTCTAAAAACATCGTTTTCCGGAATCTAAAGCCAAATCGCGCAAGGAGGAAATACTAGTTTGAAACAATCACATACAAAACTACCGTGAGTTCTCTGAGGTAGCCACACACGTAATAATCATCTTGTTTTGTATTTTTTAAAGTAAAATAGTAAGCATTTTTACGCTTCATGTTTATTGTTCCCAACATGTTGTTTCCATACATTAATTACTTCATTATGCGTCTCATGTAGGGTTTCTAAAACGATAGTAGAGTGAATTCGCCTGTTATCTGATTGACTAGCACTAAGAGCGATTGTATCACCGATGCGATAGACAACAGCTCCGCCACATTTACAGACTCTAGACGAATGCACATTACTGCTGTTTTGGAAGCCCTAGTATCAAGTAAGACATATTTTTGGACCGAATTTACATCTTTTCAGTATGACCACATTGACAAGAAGTTGTCTCTTACCAACGATAGACAACTACTCGTACAAGCGCACAATCAAACAAAATGTTTATACAGTCTAGTTATAACTGAGCTGATATTCTTTGTATGAGGTTTCGTTGACCAACTAAATGTTCCCTGGTCACGCTTTTGCGTACGAGCAAACTGCATATGAGGCCGGTCACATAAGAAGCGAGATGATTTAGCCGATTTTGGCCAAATCAGGATGAAAGTTTTGATTTGCCTGAAACTGAAATATGTCACTCTAGTGGGACCCCTTAGAACCTCTGAGAAGTATGAAGTCTCAATTCACCCTCATCGTCGAGAACGGGGGCTGCAAAGTTGCGACATTTCGCACTTCCATTCCGACCACGGCAATTTTCGGATGCCACAAAAGGCTGCAAAATGAAGATTTTTCGATCCAGTCTTTTTCATCGCGTTGATGTTGCGGGACTGATTGCAGATCTTTGTTTCGTTTAGTTGATTTTCGAGCTTTTCCTACTTTAAAAGCCAACTTTCACTTTACGCATTTCGTCTGTAGATGAAAACCGAGTCATTTGCGCAGGATGGGAAAGAAACAGCGGAGTGAGGCGTGAAAAGAGGATTCGAACGATATGCAAACGAAAAAATGCGTAACGGCTTTTTTGAGAAAAGTGGACTTTTGTGAAACACCGGAAGTTATTCAAAAAATTGCACCCAAACGGTCACTGGTTCAATTCCCGCTGATTTCAAACGTCTTTTGCACAATTTTTTCGAAACATTTAGAAAAAGTGTTACTAAGAAAAGATGCGTATCTCAACCGATTCCATCGATTTCTGTCGAGAAAACGTGTTGTCTTCGGACACCACATTTTCTCGGACATTTTGGGTGGATTCAGGTGGTCGAACAGGCCACCGGGAGCGATTTTTGGGTCATTTTTAGTTCATTCAGGCACTCACCGCCTTTTTGCTCAATTGAACCAGTTTTCAAGCTGGGGGGATCAAAAAACATTTCTACCCGAGAGACCTATTTTTTCGGACTCCCCAGGTGATGGGGAGCAAGAAAAAGTTGGTCCCATCACGCTCTTCAAAAAAATTAACCTCATAATTTTTTCCATATCTTCTTATAGAAAGGGTCACAGGAAAAAAGTAAAGGTAGTTTTTTTGTTCACTCGTCAAGGGCTCTCGAACAATACATATTAGGATCGAAAACCTCGAGGACACTTCGCGACCTTCCCTTGTAAAGTCGTTCTTAACGGGATCCCGATAAGAATGAATGATGATAAACCGCTCACAGTATAAATCATTAGGAGATTTGCTTATCGTGATCCGGCTATCCAGATTGTATGCCGTCGCCCATTCACAATTCATAGTTTCCATAGCACTGAACAACACAATCTTGGCGTGGAAAGTGGCGACTGTCGTATCATAAATTTATTTTATTCTCGTTAACTTTTATATTTTAGCCAATGGAACCTAACCTTCTTATGTGTCGTTTGCCAACGCAAAGCTTACAGCCCTAATTACGGTGTTATTTCGTGCAGGTGTGTAAAATCGTTTTTCATTAAAAGAAGATTCGGGAAATTTGCAGAGCGTGTGCAAAGTTCTTTCACAGAACTCATTCTCTCCGCAAATATTACGTGTGTCGTCAGGGCGATAGACAGTGTGAAGTGACAAAGGGTGAATTTCAAGTATGGATAGCATTATCACTAGGGTGGGGAATGGCAGCGAAAGTACATTTTCCATTCGTCTGATTCACTCGGAGCGGTTGTTCATCACGTGAGAGAGACCACGCTCCGAGAAAATCAGACGAATGAAAAATGCACTTTCACTGCCTTTCCCCACCCTAATTATCACAGATCTTCTGAGAGAGCGGAACGGAATGTACAATGCTCCCGACAGCACTTTTCTGAACTCGAGTTGCAGATATATTTCCTGACAA
Source organism: Diplogasteroides magnus (assembly GCA_014805445.1). NCBI lineage: Eukaryota > Metazoa > Nematoda > Chromadorea > Rhabditida > Diplogasteroididae > Diplogasteroides > Diplogasteroides magnus. The sequence continues at coordinate 6,690 of JACMIF010001684.1, read as the reverse complement.
TATCGACCCCGCTGATTGACCGTTGATTTTATATGCCCTCAGGGCATTTTCCTTTCTTTCTCAATTTTGAGCGATTTTCACCGTGATTTGATACTCTGAGGTATTGCACATGGTAATGAAGACACTGTTACATAATTTTGAGATATGGTTGTTTATGCAAATTTCCAATAAATCCCGGTTTGAAAGTTAGAAATCATTTCCTGGAGAATTGTTTTACTACTCCAATTTTTTTTATTTTTTCGTGGCAAACGAAGGCCGCCATCGTACTCAGCGGTGTCGATGTAGTCAGGAAATATATTTTTATCCCGGGTTCAGAAAAGTGCTGTCGGGAGGGCTGATTCAGTCTCTCAGAAGATCTGTGTTATGTAACGTTATTGATAGCCGTCCATTTCAATCGGTCGTCTCTCACTTCGCAGAGACGATCGCTATAAATGAAGTTAGACGGCTAGAAATGGACGGCTGTCAATAACGTTCCATAATGCGATCCCTAATTGCAAGTATCACAGCTGATCGTGATGGCCATTTTATGTCAGATGTTACCTTTGTCTATCGAAGATGCCGTATTGACAAGTGTCTTGCCGTCGGCATGAAAACTCCAAAGGAGAGAAGGGACAGGAGAAAGATGAACATATTGCCATGTGATGACGGCTCGGTAAGTATTTTCATCACGCGTCTTCGTGTATATTTTCAGAGTCAATTTCAAAATATAATTTTCTAGAAACTAGCCGAGGCCAAAACGTTAGTTACTCCACGAAGTAATGTTCTACGAAAAATGAGCAATGAGTACAGGTGGGAGATTTAGTCGTTACCAAAGCATCGATAATCGTAGAATAACGTTCGAGAAACGACGAAGATTAGAAGAGGAACTGTGGGCAACGTCGCTGTACGGACACGATACTGTTGTAGCTCCCAGTGTTCAGGTGTGCACCATTGAAGTCATCCATGACTGGAGTCTGCTCATGCAATGTATCTATTTAGACATGCCACATTTCAACGGGCAAATTTGGGAGTGTCATGTTTCCGCCGACAATGAGAGGGGTGAAATGGATGTACAACGCATCGTTTCCTGAGTTCAAAGCACTTACTGACCGGGAACAAGTAATCTCTATCTTTTCTCCTGAGGATGAAGATCAAAGATCAAGTTCAGGCGCTGGCCATATCGTCCACAACTCGCTCTTTATACACCATGGAGACGTCTTACCTGACTCACAAACACTTTCCCAACAGTGGCCGATAGTAAAATCTGCCCATTTGCACTAAAAGTAGCTGTTGTTTAGCTCATTCATTTCCACAACCTCTGTCTTGGACAATGAGAGCTGCGCGTCGTTCTTTCCGTTAGCAGAAGACGACGAGGAAACGGGTATGGTAGAAATGGCTAAGTGAGTAAACATTTTAAAAATGAGACATGCCAAGGGACTGGAAGCAATGTTCGTCTCAGAACAGTCAAGTTCTACTCCGACAAGAGGGACAGTCTCATGCATCCTGTAGTAAGGAATGCAAAGTTGACGGAGACTGAGTATCACGCCACTTTGAGCATAATCTTCTGGAGTTTCGGTAACACAAGTTTTATGAGTTTTCATGTTGTTTTTCGATTACAGATTTTGCTCCATGGATGCCTCAGAACATTGTCGATGCTGGTCATTGCATCAAGCAAAAAATATATGGAGAGTTGAATGAGTTCGATTGGCCCGGTGAAACTTTTCATGATGCCTTTGATTGCAGATATTACAAGAACGACCTGAACTGTGCGGACATTGCTCTTCGATTGGGGCGACTAATGATGTGTGTGCACGCTGCTCAAGTAAGACATTCATGCTAATGTGGGGGTTGGGAGTACGTTATTGACAGCCGCTCAATACTAGCCGTCGTCTCTCAGTTCGTAGAGACAACCCCTAGGAATGAAGTTAGATGACTGGAATTGGACGGCTGTCAATAACGTTCCATAGGCCGATCATTAAGGAAGTCATTCATGCTGTTCCTGAATGTCTCCACTCTGCCCATTTTCAGGAAGCCGGACTGGTACTTCAGGAGGAATTGCAGATGTACAAACTCATGGGGGCTTTCAGTGAAGACGATACAATATTGAAATTCTTCCTATCATAAGACGTAATAATCATGTATTAGGAAATTTTTGCCGAGGCTATTTGTTCGAGAAAAAGTTGCATTTTCGACAGTTCTGGCCCAAAATATGTTCCCATGAACACTTCAAACAGCATCTGACTGTATTGCTTACACCCTTTCCAATTTTCAACGTATTTTGCTGACGCAAAACCAATCAGATTTTTCTGTAGAAAGGCTCAACACAGTGGAACAAGTTTCTTATGAACAAAAACAGTCAGAATCGAATACAAAACTTAGAATCTGAATCATTATGATGAAAAAATGAAGTTTCTTGCAATTTTTATATATGGGAAAATTAAATTAACTTTTTGCCGAATTTGCCGAATTTGCCGAAATTTGCTGAAATTTTTTTCGGCAATTTGCCGTTTGCCGAATTTACCGAAAAAAAATTTTGCCGCCTAGGCGTGCCTTAGATCACGAATCTGAGGTCGGTTTGACATGAAAAAATTTCGTTGCCTCACGGCATCAAAAATTTTTTTAAAAATTTCAAAAATTGGTTTTCCACAATAATACTAACTCGCTCTAAATTTTGTCCATCGCCCTCTTATTTCAGTGCTATTTCGTCATTACTCTGGCCGTTTCTCGTGATTGGGTTTCAAGAGCAACAGAAAGCGACTAACCTTCAAGCTCTATGTACATTAATAGTAGAGTGCGCAGAACTGATTGAGAAGATGACGATGACGCGTGGCTTTCGTGCTGCGACACATGGTCGCCTCGCAATTCACAAACTTAAAATTAATCTTCGCCTTGAGACTTCTCTCAACCTGGCTAATGTGAGTCAGCTCAAGGGCAGAGAGACAAATCTAGCTAATTCATCTCGGATTTCGTATTCGGAGTGTTGGGTGATACACAAATGGGAAAACTGTAGCCATACTTTGGTGTGGATGTGCTGAAATCAGAAAAAAAATCCGATTAACCGAGACCGAGTGTGGAAAATGCTATAGACTCATCGGAATATTGTGGTCTTATAGGTATAACGAAATGTTAGGAGATTAAAAACGTTACTGAATGTTACAAAGTTCGTGAGGATATGAAGATTTAGATGCTATGCCGCAAGTTGTAACCAAGTGTGTTATTGGATGAAAAGGCTTATGGTCTAGTCTGGTTGGCATATCTATAAGCAGAGATGGATGTCTTGCAAGTCGTTCAAGTGTTTTCCACCATACTTTAGTATATTTGCTTATTATTGTTTTCTTAAGAAGCGAAAGAAATGAGTTTAGAAACTTTTACATTTACATTTGCTCTACAGGTAATTCTTTTTAGCTTCCCTCACAACATTTTGTTTCAAGGGTTCGCGGGCATAATGGCCGTAGCATATGGAGAAATCGTACGTCACATAATCTTCGCCGTACCTATTTTCCCATCGACCATTTGGCGTCTCAGCGCTATACAGGCAAGTGAAAATCGTTGGCGAACTAGGCGAAAAGCTCTTGCGGCAAATCAGATTGAACTCAAAGTGCCAGCGACATATTGCATAAAACATGTGTCAAGGCCAAAATGGAACACAACGTATTGTAATCCATTGCAGTTTGTCGGTGGTTGCTTTATAATTTCTCACGCGATCGGCAAACTGTTGATAGCGCACTGTCGGCTGCAATTCCTACGAACTCTCGGGAAGTCGGCGAATCAGGTATACTGAGCATGACAAACGCGATTATTTGGGGAATTATCCTTTCGTGGGAGCAGCTAACAACCCTTTGACGACGATCTGGTGCACAAAATCTGTCTCCATTCAGAACAATCGAAGATCGATGAGGAGAGGCCTTACGTGCCAATTTGTCCTGCCCATACTCCTCTACATTCATAGCCTATTCGCTGATCATGAATGGACAACAGACGCAGAAGGCAGACAAGTCTGGCTGAGGGACGGAAGGACGATGGGTTTGGTAATGTTGTTTAGGGTTAACACCGAAAAAAATACTGCCAATTCCCCCATCATTTATTTTCAAACTGCCAATATTTGCTGTAATTTTTTGAAACTTAATTGTGAGAAATGTGTTTTAAATCGATTGTAAAGTGCATTTTTCATTCGTCAAATGCGTTATATAGACAAGCGAGTGGGTTAGATGAATGAGAAATGTACTTTATCATGGATTTAGGTCTCCTTCAGGTCACCCGGTGCATTTTCGCGTGCTCATTCCTCGTGTACTGTTCCGTGATCATTCCAGTGAACGTGTACGCATTCTGGCTACTGAAGAAGTTGCCTTCAACACCGGTACGCGTAGTAACAGCATCCAATAGAAAACCATCTTTACTCTTTCGCTCTCCTTTCGCCATTCCCCTCCCTTTCGCTGGTGCAGTGAAACTTATGCCATGATTAGGCGACTGCCTCTTGATTAGAGATGGAATGTTGACCAATTCATGGGTTATGTTTCAAGTAAACATTAGTCAAAGTGCCAGCCATACTTTTGATCCATACAAAATTGTTCATTGAAGATGGCACTATCGGCCAGAGCTCGCAGAGAAGAAAAGCTGCTCATTTTCTTCACACTTGCAAGCACGGCAACTCATCTGCTCAGCGGGGTGAATCAAGTTAGTGGTATATACGATGCAGAATTCAAATACCGTATGCAGTTGATCTGGTCGTACGCATACCTAGTGCAAAACGAGTACATCAGCAGTATTTGTCGAGAAACGGTTAGTGCCATATGTTAAATTTATTGTCATAAACAGGGCTGTGCGTTTACGAATTTACGAATTTACGAATTTACGAAATTTACGGTTTTTTTCGTAAATATCGTAAATTTCGTAAATCGTAAATTAACGAAAAGTTTTTTTCGTAAATTTCCTAAATCTTAAATTTACGAACGTTTTTACGAAATTTTTACCAAATTTTTTTTAATGAAAAATTACGTTTTTTGTGAGTTTTTTGAGTATTTTAGAAATGTTTTCCATTTTCTAAGTCAAGTTGAGGAATAACCATTATCACTAGAGTTGTCCGAACGAAACCGATAGACGAAACTATCGGGCAGAAAACAGAACAATTCGTGTTTCGTACGAAAGTGCAGACCGGTCGTTCTCCAATGGAATGATTTAGCCGATAGTATCGTCTAACACGATAGTTTCGAGTTGGAATATTTTTCAAGGCGCTCTTCATTTTCTTCCCCTCTTCCAACGGGATCGGTCAGCGCATTTCCCCTTCTCTACACGAAACTATCGCATACGACCGATACTATCGTGATAGAGTGCATAAACGAAACTATCGTGAATGATTTACATTGGAAATGCGCCGGTCGGCACTTTCGTCACGAAGAATGAAACACGACTCACTGTTATACGATACTATCGGTTTCGTCTAGACAACTCTAATTGTCACCATAAGGACAGAGGACAGGCCAGTGGGCATCAGGGCTGTTCGTTTACGAATTTACGAATTTATGAATTTCGAAATTTACGTTTTTTCGTAGATTTCGTAAATTTCGTAAATCGTAAATTTACGAATTTTTTTTCGTAAATTTTTCGTAAACGTAAATTTTACGAAACCCCATTTACGCACAGCCCTGGTCATAAATGTTTTTTTTTGACATTTCCGACAGACTCACAGTATGATGGAACATAAATCAAACTATATTAGTTTACAGTTCTACTTCATCCTCTCGCTGAACGTCTTCTCCTCTCCGTACCTTCTCCTCATTTGCTCTGAGGACGTGAGACAACTCGCATTGTGCGGATGCACAAATAACAAAAAGAAGCAGAAGAAGCAGTCATCACGAGTGTTTACCCTGGCCTAGGACGCCCATTCCGTGCGTAAACTGCCTAAAGACTCGATAACATCCATGAAAATTTGTCGTTTATCACGTGCTCCTGGAGACAATGGAGTGGATCCTGGTGGTATGCCGTCGATTTGAACCAGAGCCAAAACTATATGGTGGTGGTGTTAGAGGTACGGGTGGACGTTGCCAGACATATAGTCATTTGGTCTGATTCGGCCATATAGGAGAAATAAAAATTGCGAAATAGTGTAAATTCGGGGTTTTCTTGATTTCTCTTCCGATTTTTACTGCGGTTAAAAAACGTGCGTTTGGAGATCGAAAACATGGTTACTGGCACAACTTTGCACGCTCTTTACAGAAAAAATACATAGCCGACAATATGGCCCATTTTTGATTTTAGCCGAATTTTTTCTCAAAAAAAATCGATTTTTCGACTTCGTATTAAATTCTGCCGTAAATCAGAAACCATAGAAACTGTGCCTTTTTCTATTTTTACAAAATTCTCCACTTTTTTATTTACACAAACTGTAGTTCGATCAAAAATTTAAAGCGCGGGATAGCAGTGTCCTGATTTTCTGAAAGACAAAAAAGTGATTAAAATCGCTAAATCGTCGAAGCTTCAGGCGCCATATCTCATGGCTAACTCGAATTCTGACAAACTTCCAGAACTAAAGTTTCTTGTCTCGAAGTCCCCTTTCAATATTGGTGCTAAAAAGCGGGGTTCATGTCCCTGACTGAAAGTCCGTTTTTGGACATGGCCGAAAAATCGAGATTGCGAAAAATGTCCCAAAAATCGCTACCGATGACCAATGACTTTTAATATCAATTCTGAAAGAGTGTTTTTTGAGAAAATTTT
>JACMIF010001683.1:0-22126 GCA_014805445.1 Diplogasteroides magnus | reverse complement strand
GGACAAGCAGGGTTACGTAGTCCTGTAAGCAGCCGGCCTTACCGGTAGGCCCCACCTAGCGTTATCGCTTGACGTGGTCGCACCTTTACCTTTACCTTTACGAGGGCTATCGATTGGTATATGTTTTGTAAGATTTGGATGGGTTTGCGGGAAGTTGCGATGGCGGACGGACAAAGTCACACATGGGTGCACAGACAGACAGACCTTAGCACACTCTAGTAAAGCGGTAATGAGTGAGATGAGGAGAGAAGGGAGGAGAGGGCAATCTCAACTTTCGGTCCATTTCCCTTGATGCCTCGCGGGCTAGCTTACAAGCCATAACTGATCGCAGGAAAATGATATCAGCAAACAGCAAAAAGGATGTTGTAATGGAACCACAGGGCTATCAGTTGAGCCTACTCATGTTTTATCAAAACATGAGTAGGCTCAACAAAAAATTTTGGTCCGGCACCCTGCGGTCCCTATCCATATGTCACGAGGAAATGCTTATTCATTGTCATCCTTTCATTATCTTGAAATGAAAAAGGTTGCAAGAAATGGATTGCCTCTTTCATTTGTCATCGTCCGTCACGCGATGGGGGCTCGAATCGGCATTTGAGCGAGTCACAGTCCTAAAGGGTCTTTGATCCGCTATACTTTCCAGGGATTGCAGTCATGAAAAGAGATGAGACGAGTAAAAGGGAGATCATTACAGTCTTGTGTAGACATAAGATAAGTATAAGAGCCAAGCACTCGTTTGGATACACAAATATTTCACAGTACGCTAAAAGAAATTTTTATTCATTAATGTGGTCCTTTGAATATTTGGAGCCATCGTGCTATTATATCATTTTGAGCAAGTTCCTCCTGAACACTTGATTCCGCAGAGCCGTTAAAGAAGCCGTCTGTGAGGCGATTCTCGACGGGTGGTGAGCAATTTTCTGGGCGAGACGAGATTACGAGTGAATTTTACAGACTCTTCGAAACTGAAGTAGTGAAGAGAACTAGTGAAGGCAGATGGAATCCCAAAGTTCATTCATCTCTCTGTGTCATCCATCGTGCGGTCGTTCCTCGCGCATAGAGACGACCGCATGATGGAAGGCGCAGAGAGATGCAATGAACTTTGGGATTCCATCTCCCTTCACTAAAGAGAACGTTTGACTTCGCGTGCACATAAATGTCCTTTCAGTAAATACCAATAACATTTTCTTTCAATGTTGAGATCTCTACTAAGGAGACATTTTAAAAAATATCTATGCGACTTTATCAATTATCGCAATGTTTACAGAATATGAGGAGTTGAGTATGTATCGTATTCAAATCAGCTTATTCTCATGTTTTCCTCCTTGTGAGTGAATCGGATTGTCTCGAGGTCTGCGAAGTGGTCAGCGATCAACATCAACCATGATGAGTGATGATACCTGTACATTCTGCTTTCCTTTCCATTTGACAGTCGCAATGATGACGTCACGAAGAGTCTTCTGTGTTGCGAAGAAGATGAAGATGTTCACAACACCCTGAACACTTTGAATGTCGCTCTGATAATGGAGAAGACGACCTTATTGAGGTTGAGAACGAAGAATAATTTGTTGCTCTTTGTCTGTTCAGGATCCATCAGAATGATTATATCTGGTATGACATAGAGAAGAAGAGTGTTGAGTGTTATGAGAAGGACAGTGACTGTTGTCCTTATGAGCTGTCGAGTCTTGGCAGAATTCACTTGGAATGCATTCATATGACGAATATTCTGAGACCAGAAACGATTGATTGTGAATGATTGCCATTACAAGATAGATTCTTATTCCGAGAGGAATGTAGATTATGGCAGATATACACGAAGTGGATATTCGGATGATTCTCATTACCATGTACAATTCTGGAATTGATGCACTCATGGGTGCACATGTTGTTACTTGCTGAATGGAATGAACTCAGATTGAAGGTGCAAAGTGAAAGTACATCGAGTACATCCCTTGACTGTGCACTTGTGATGAATACTGCGATCATAAATGGAAGAGGAAAGACGAGTCCAGCAGAAAGGATGATGTACACTGAAGTTGGTCATAACTCCTATTCTTATTAGAGGTAGAACCATATCGGACGGTCAACTTAAAATATTTAACAGGGAAGAATGCACTGTAGAGACGGTCGACTGCATAAACAAATGTGATGACACCTGAAGTAAGGATTACTGTAATTGCTGCGAGAAGAATCTACCAGCTTCAGGAGTTATAAAGAGAAACAAAATATTGTGTGGAGTGAGTAGACAACCCCATCGAGATGTGAGAGGATAGTCTGAAGGAATCATTATCACTTCTTCTTGTTAGTTTTCACATGTGTGGCTGTAGCTAACTATAAATCGATAAGTGGACAGACAAATGTAGGTGAAACCGAAGAGAGTATCGAACAACATACATCCAGCATACAACATGTATTCCTTTTGAGAACGAATACTGGAACTGAAAATACGATCTGCATTCGAATTGCGTCTTTATGAAACATACTGAGAGACAATGAGAATGAATAGAATGAGATTGACTGCGAACATGAACAGCCCTTCCCCCATGTAGATAGAATTGGAAATAACATCAAACTTAACAGTAACATAAGTATATGAGATATTTAACGATTCATACGTCAGCAGTTGCTTTAGAGGAATAGTACGGAGTATGAGAAGACGTGAGAATCATGACTGAAGCTGCTCACCACAACTCCTTCTTCCTCGTATGCTAATCTGCTTGTGGCGAAATACGATAATCCTCTAAATGTCGCTGTGTATCGTGAGCAATAACCCATTTTTCAGACTCTGAGAAGCATAGTTTTTCTGTGATCTTTCATTTTTATATACAAAACACGAAGTCCTAATCTGTTCAATATACGTACACTATCGCCATTACTGACAGCACTCGAGCATACCAATCATCACCTCGCATAAACTCACATAAAAACTGATCAGCTCGCATAAAAACTCACAATATTAAAAAAAAATTTCTTCAGCGAGAAATGCATTGCGCAGAAAAAGTAGTTGTCGCTACTGAATTTGAATAGTCTGTCAAATTGAAGGAGTTTAATGGCTGCCTTTCGGTGCAATTGAGATGTCGTCGCTATCTTCGAACATGGAGAAATTGCGAATGCGAGAGCACAAACGCTGAAAGCGTGTTTATTGATAGAAGAAAAAGTTAAAAGTGTACCTGTCTGAGGAAGGCCTTCCTGTAGTAAGAGGAGAGAAAAAAGTGAACATAGTATGTTTCAGAAAAGGTAATCAATGCAGGCACATTCTAATAGTATTCATTCAACTTTCTTTGCACTGTGGATGCCTCACTGCATAAATCCTCGCCAGTACGACAATGTCCGATGTCGGGTCGAAAAATTGACTGAGACTGCCAGAAATGACTGTAGCGAACCTGTCGTTAATTTAGTAAACAATTGTCCCAATTCAATCCACATACCAAGATATGATATAGACGGACAACATGACCCTTGTTGCTCTGACTATCCTCCTCTGCTGTTTGATCTTTCCAAGAACTTTAACGTCTGAAACTGAATTAACCTTTCTTGTTGGATCGTAGATACTTCCTGCACACACAGAAAAATAAATGCGATTTTATCATTTTAAACTTGGGATTTGCCTCTATCAGTTTCAAAATGACTCCGGGTGTCATTTATTCTTGCACCCAGTGTCATTTTGATAAGGAGCCAAACATAAGTTTGAAATGGAAAAAATGTCATTTTTTTCTGTGTGTAGTCTATCCATTCAAAAGTGGAATGCCAAGTTTTGCATTGCAAACCTTTATTTATGGCGAACGCCACGGAAATATGTAGCAGAATGACACAAATAGATAGTCCGATGTTGACCCAAGTTCGAACTTGAACTATTTCCCTGGAATAATGTTCTTGCATTACTTTTTATCAATGAATTACTTTGGTAAAGTGAATGGAGGTGTACAAAGAAGTATGACTTTATCACTTGAAGTGAAAAATGTGGAAGCGACTACGATTGCTATTCCATATATGATTCCAGGAACTTGCAGAAAAACTTGGTATCTTACCGTATTGATTTTCTTGTAACTGAAAGTATGTAAAATTTTGATGATTAATTCATAAACCGGAATGGTTTGGTTATCGAATACAACAGGTCGATTTCAATTGCCACATAGAGAATGGCCTAAAACCGCTGGATGAAGGAGGCGGCAGGTAATCATAAATGCCTGATGACAAACGGCATATATCAGTGGCATTCCAGGACCGAAACACTGAAGTCTCGTAGGATGAACACCAAGAAACTCTCTTGTCTGGAAGAACCATTTCGATTGGCGGAAAGGAGAGTCCTACCGCATCTCCGATTTCAGATATCAAACAAATGCAATGGATCAAGCAAAGCCATGCTAAAATTTGAGCTAAATGGATTTGGTAAAGTTCAAACCTTGCAATGACAAACCGTGATTTGATCGCAATTCCTGACTCCTCAAGGCTGCATAAATATAAGATATATTGCCATATAATCCGATCAGTGCAAAGATATATTTGAGAGTACACACTATGATGAGATGAACTTCCGCGGACATTACAAATAGTTCTATCAATGTCCAGACGAGGCTTTTACGTGATTGAAATGAAGACGTTGCGGTCCTTTAACAATCAACGCTGATTGAGCTACTGAGTGCCTCGTACCTACATACCTACATCGAGCCACTTCACTTCATGAAAGACTCCGAATCTACATTGATTCGCCCACTCACTCTTGCATAATCAGTGTCACAAAGATCAAATGTTCTTCCGTGTAGACAGATGAAGAAAATCATTTAATCAACATTATCCAAATCCAATTATCTTGAGGTTTGATGAATGCACGTAGTGGGTTCTCTCGATATTGGGAGGCGCGTTTGATGAGAGGATAAAAGGAAGAGTGCAATTAATCAACGAGTTGTTCATCATGATAGTGAATGAGTGGATCATCGTCTTTTCTGTGATTCTATCAATGGTTACAGGATGTATGAGAATGAAAGCTTCCCCTACTCGTATGTTTTCTTGTGTGATTAGTACAATTGTCATTATTTTAATTACTCTATCGAAAAATGATTCTTTAAAGATGTGCTGTTGTAAAATATCGTGAATTCACCTATAATTTCTATCTATTATACAAAGCTGATGGAATTCGAAGTATTCGATTTTTAGTCCGTTGAAATTATAGAGTGAAATATTCGTTTTCTGGACATAGATGTCCTTGAAAGTACTTCCTTTTCCTTCGAACGATCATTATGAGGATGAAGTTTTAAAAACTCGTTCATGACGTGTCATTGTTGCGTGCAAAGAGGGTATCTATCAGGATGAATCCATTTCAGCCTGTCAATCGTGCACTCGGACACTGGCAAATAAAGACTTGGAGACGGGAAGTTGTGCTGTGAAGAGAACGTGTATCACATGCACTCCCACTGAGGTTAATCACTCCTGGACATACTGAACTTTAATATGTTTTAGTTGACTTACTCTACAACAGGAGGATGTCGCCGAGCCGTAGTTAATTGTCCCAATGAAGCTGCTCATTCGCGAGTGAGATTAGTCAGAAAGAATGGACAATTCGCTGATATTGACTGGAGTGCAGATAAAGAATTGTGAGTCCAACGACAAATATTGACCTTGAAATCTTTCGCAGTGTGCTGTCATGTTCTAGATCCAGTTTCTGGATGCACAAAGATGAAGAAGGAACAGTAGTAACAGATGACGTAGTCCGTGTCGTTTGCTATGGACGTAAGCTTAGAGAATTGTTTCTTTCAAACTCATTCTTTCACTTTAGACGGTCAAAATACCCAACAGTCTCCCATTCATTTGAAAACAGACAACGCTGTTCACACTGACATCTTCGATGAATCCCTCTTCGATTCTGCATATGGACCAGATGTCACTGATCACATCCATGTTGCAGTCAGTGCAGATATCCTTTTTGTCTGTTCACGTTCAATCTATTATAGAAAGACGGAGAACACCCCGGATTTACAGTGTTCATGAAAGAGGATTCAGTCCCTTGTGAGTGTTCATTTATTCAATAATGAGTTCGGCAATCAGGCAATATAGGGAAGGAGAGAACCCTTTAGCGGTCTTCCTTCCTTGAATTATAATTCTTGGCCTTCGAGTGGCCAGCAAACTTGTTCTTCTTATGCTTAGTCCTTTCATTCTTAACGGGTCTAACAAGACACACCGTGCGGAAAGGAAGGAACGATTTTCGTTTTTTTCGGGAGCGCGCTTGATAGGCGATCCCTATTCGACACCCGCAAAAAATGATGAATGTTTGATCTTGCGTTTTCTCTAGGAACGGGAACGTTTTTCCACAAACGACGGACGATCAATGCACTTTCAGTGTATACGGCGTCTCATTTGGAAGGGGACTTCATGTTATATGGTTACCATGCACATTGGGGATCATCCAATAAACCAGGTGGAAGTGAGCATTTCATCGATGGAAAACAATTCGCTGCTGAGGTTGGAAGACCGTGAAAATACCTTCCAACTATCTACCTACTCTGACTTCAGTTTCATTTCGTTCACTACAACGCAGAATACGATAGTCTGATGAAAGCGATTGGAAATGAGAATGGAGTTGCTGTCATTGGAATACTATGCGAGGTATGACTTCGATTCCGTCAAATGGTCTTTCACTTTAGAAACATATTCCTAACGAAGAAAGCATTGCAGTTGGATGAGGATGACAATCTTGCACTTGTTCCTCTTATCGAAGCACTTCAGGTACATTGTTGTTAATTACCAGTTCAAAAAGATCCACCAAGGAATTCATAAAATCTGGTGAAAAAGATGCAGAGCTCCATCCACCAAATCTTTTGAGTCAAGATCCGTATGATATTTTCCCTGGTGAGTCTTTACTAAGATCATCTTATGAGGTGACCATTCAGATTCCACTCAATATCTTGCCTACACTGGATCTCTCACAACGTCCGATTTCAATACTTGTGTCGCATGGACTGTGCTCACTGAACCGATTAAAATATCACAGAATCAAGTATTTTCAATCAACGTAACAGCTTGCGGATTGAATTATTTCAGCTGAATGTTTTATACAAACTGACAACAGACAATTGGAGGATGGGAGACATTGTTATAAAAGATGGCACGACGATATTCAAGAGTAGAGCTACGGCTGGAGATGTTGGATGGAGGGAAGAAATTGAAGACATGGAAACAAACGAACAGAAAAAGGTGTGGAAAGCTAATTGAAAACCATGAACAGAATGCAGAGATCTTCGAAATTTTCTTTACAGAATGCAGAGATCTTCGAAAATGAACTGCTGGAGAAAATAATGAAGGAAAAACAAGAAATTAACGAGATTAGAAGAGAAACTATGGAAGCAGAAATACGCAGATTGGAAGAACATAATGAAATTGAACAAGGAGAAGAAGAAGAAGAGGATCTTCTAGACATGAAGTATCAATTATTAAACGAAGAAGTGAACAACATCCATAAGTATGAGAAGGTGAACTTTCCTCATTTTTCCTTTCTATCCATTTGAACGACCCTGTTAAGGAACTTGATGAAACAAGACGACGAATTGAACTCTTGAAGTTGTTTTTACAGAAGTATTTTCAAAAAGAAATCGCTCATAACTCATAAGCAATCAACAGCAGAGTACTGTAATATCTTATAATAATAATAATGTATTATAATATTATAATAATTGCTTTATATTTGTTCATGACAATGACAACATACGTGCATAAATTATAGCTCTAATTCATTTGTTTCCCGCATTCAAATGTTTAACCCTTACAAGACGAGATCGGTGCATACGAAAGCCATTCAATACAACGTAATCAACTTTTCCCTATTCTCCTCACCATCTTCGACAACAACAAAACCACGAATTAATACGTCGGAAGAGGACATCCTGTAACGGAGAAGAATCAATTGGATCATTCTGATAAGAGAAAGAAGGCACTTCCAATACTTACACGAACATCCTGATGACGACTCACGAAATAGAGAGTGTGAAGAAGACCATGGAGAAGAACAAAGAATGTGACAACCTGAAAGGACTCGATGAAAGAGTTTATGAAGGAGGAGACTGACCATTCTTGTGCCTAAGACTGTGTCAGGAGATATGACATATCGTGTGGTTGAGGAGACCAATGAGAGAATAGTCAGAATGAGCATTGGAGTGAATGAGAAAAGAAGACAAGCGAAGACATGGAACTGAGAAGAGAACATTCATGCAGAAATAGAGTCGGCTCACGAAGTGCATCCCATTTCTCTATCTCATGTTGTCTCTCGCAGATGATAGACAACTGCTCTGTATGAAATAGAGAATAAAGAATGCACTTTATGAGCCCATTCAATGTTTCTACTCACCGTGACAGGATGTGCATATTCCTGTCCCCTTTGATTGAACCAAATGGCCATCATAAGTACTTGTGCAGCTCCCACTACACATAGAGACAATGTAGTCGATGTCTCCTCTCCTGTCCATGCCATCTTATCCCTATACAAATCTCATTCTCAATCCTCTCAATGTATGAATGAGATACCCGAATCGAAGTTCCAATATCATAAGAGCAATGAATACGACGATGACTAATAGACATCCAATCATATAAGGAAGTAGTCTTCGTATGCTGAATCATCCTTTGTTATTCCCCCTTCATTCACTCTTCTTCCCCCTCTGTCTACACAATGGATCTCTACCCCATCATTGAGATTCTTCTCACCTGCACGTATTCGTCCTGTGGAAGTCGAGTGGACTGAAGGTGGCTGACCACCAATCAGCGGCCTCGCACAACACCAAGACATTCTACAATAACAGTCTTGTCGAGAGGACATAATGGAAGACTGTCTCAGACACAATAATACAGGGGCAGAAAGTACCTGAATCAAGAGAAGAATAGTTGAGACGAGGGGAACAATGGGAGATCGTTCATTGTCTGTCAACACTATCAGACTGACTGCGATGGCCAGCAAACTACAGAAAGTGTCCACTGCAAACTTGGCTGAAGGGAAGAAATGAATGAGATGAGGAAAAGGATACACGTACAGGCGAATACTCCATATTGTTCCCTCAGTCGTCGATTGAGAATGATTGTGACGAATATGAGAATGGAGATAACAGAGAGCAAACAAGAAATGGGAATGGGAAGGATCGAAGTGACCACGACACCAACCAACATTGTGGACTATACAGTAGATGACACCCTGAGGGACTCCAATCACTCATCCATGGGTGTTCCTGAAAGGACAATCTTTATAGAACACGACGATGAATCGATGAGGCGAGAGAGTGAAACATTGCCATTTCGGGCGGCAAATTCGACCGAAAACAGGAATTGAATTGACAGGTGGACAAGAGAGAAGAATAGGGTTTATGAAGAAAAGTATGAGTAATGGGTGAGACAAGGTCAATTGGGGGAAGAGTTGTACAGCTGTTGAGGGAAGAGAAACTGAAGGAGAAGTACACAGAGACATGAAAAGAAGAAGGAGAAGAGTGTCCGATCGTTATCGGGAAAGGGAAGGAATAGGGAGGAGTGAACTGTTCTCATCTGAAGAACGAATAAGGGAATAGAGAGGGATTATCATCGTGTATAGACTCCTTCTCTGTCATTAATCAATGGATTATCCCTTTGAACGCACACATGAAGAGAAGTTCATTCATTGAGGCTGAAAAGAGATTACAATGGACAAGTTCTCATGAATGCATTCACTCGATGTTAAACATAAAGCTTAGAGACTCTATTATTGTTGTGAAAGACTGAATAAGAGTAAAAGGCCATACAAAGTGAGAGTCTGTTGTAAGTACAATGGAATACGAGGTAGATCAATATAGGTACAGAAAGGGCATATCACGGGATGGATATTGGAACAATACACTGCATCAAATGCACAGAAGAGTCATACTATCACTTATGGAACTGCTATTATTATTTTCTATTATGTACAGAAACCAAGTTCATGGGGAAGGACTCTCAGTCGTGTCTCGATATTCATCATCGGTTTCTTCTTCTTCCTCTTCATCTGATTGATCAGTCGATCCTTCATCCTCAGGAAGTTCATACAGTACTGAAGTATTTCTATTGGCGACTACCGTATCCTCACTACTGCAATGAAAGATTCCATTGAGACGACCATTCAACACTGACCTGCTCATCTCCGACAGATAGTTGTTTACATGAACGAACGAGGGCTGAGGCGGCTTTCCAAACAGGACAAAGAGGTGCACATAGTACGGAGGTGAAAGCTCACCTGTAGCAAATCGACCGATGGTGACACCCTGAAGGATGGAAAAATACTTCAAAAGTAAAAGCAACTACTTACAACATCTTGTGCAATTGATACAGACTTCCTCTGTGAATCAAAGATTGTTTGTCCGTTTTGTCCAACAATGAAAAATCGATAATTCACGTTGAGCCTTTCTCTCTGATTGAGGGAATAAGTGGATGGCTGAGTCAGACTCATGTTCCTCTTCAGAGAGATTATACTGTAACAAGGAGATCGTCCATCAATAAACAACAACCACATACCCATTGTTGATATTGATGAGAAGGTCGACACCGTAGTGGAATCCAGGCCATCGCCAACACTTCTGATATGTGTACCTTCAGCTGTTATGTATAAATGTGTGTACCGCAGTTGCATCGAGTGATCTTCCGAGTCTTGTGGCTGATAGAAGAAAGGCCTCATCCGATGCATCGTCTGCACTTTTGTCACCATTGTTCCTGCACAACAATCGTGATGAATCTCTATCAAGAGACCGACTCACATTCTGGCTTCTTCAGTAACAAGCATAGTACAGTATTGGTCAGTGATAACAGAATTGATAATGGAGGAAGGAATGATGCCATCCTCTCTCAGCATATTGATACCGTATGTTGTGTTCAATATGGCATGTAATCGTAGACCGGCAAATAGACTGGAGTACCTGTAGGAATTCTCAGTCAGAAGAGAAACAGAGGTGCACTCACTTGACAAATATGGAGTAGGGCTTGGTCAGATCGATCTTTTCGTATTCAGTGGAACTTGTAAATGAAACAGGAGACGAGGCAGCAGATGATACAGAAGGAGTCTCTGTGTATCGACGTTTGACGTCATCGTAGAATGATTTGTTCGCATTGTCTATTTCCGTTGACATCGAAGCAGTGGGAATTAATCTCAGATGAATCCACTGCAAGAATACTTCTAGTAAAGTTGTTAAAAAGTAATGACTCACAGTCTTGAGGATCTTGTACAAATCTGATTCTCCTTCACAAACTAATAAGTCAGGGGCAGCCATCAGACTGTGCATAACTTCCTCACTGAATGACGATTTGAGTAAATCCCTGTGTTTTGCTGCTCACTGCACTGTGGATAGGAAATCGATGTCCTTGGCCAACCGCCAAAAGTTTAACCGGAGATACTCGAAGGCCTTTGCACGAGCCTGTACGAGATTATGCTTGAATGTTGTATGTAATCTAAAGGTGTTCCTACCATTTCCATTCCGTATCTGTGTGCACAAGAAAGGAATTTGAGGATGTTTTGATCCGATAGAGCCGCAATCACAGCTTCTGAACATCGAGAGAGTACGGTATTCTGAAAATATTATTGTGGCAAATATCTAACCGAAGCGCTATAAAATGATCTGATACGGATCGTTGCTGTAAAATGTATCTATTATTGCCCATACCAGTTCAAGCAGAGAAGAAGCTGCGATGATTCCTTCCAATTGTTCAACTTCCAATCCAATTTCATTGTCATACAGCGAGCCCAGCACGGCGTGGAGTCCTCAAATGATATATTTTTCATGTGAATAGATTGAATAAGAAGTAAAACGCCTTTTACCTTCGACAGTCACCATTTCATCAGGAACGTATAGTTCAAAAATGTGTTCCTTCGAGTCTTTCCAGTCTCCACTGAGAAGAACATCGAAGTATTTACACTGAACAAAATATATATTATATGTATTCACTGCAATAGATGATTTCGTACTTGTTTCAAGTAAAACTTGTGCAAATTCCACTGATGGCCGAGTGCGCAAACGATTATATCGGAATCTTCTCCCTGAAAATATTCCTGTTATTTGCTGATCAAGTATTGACGAACTTCAATAAAGAGCTTGTTGTAAACGTATTTAGTCGTTTCCAACTTGGCCTTTTTTGGTGCAGAATTCTTGGAACAACAAGGCTTTTTCCTTTTTCCATTGCTCTTCTTTCCTCCGTGTTGTTTCTTGATCTTTTCCTCGTCACTCGGTGATCTGACTAAGGTATTCCCCATTTCTGCAATTAAATGACATCTACATGACGAATGGAAATAGAAAAGAACGGTCAAAGTGAATGAATGTCCACTGAGTGACCATTGGAACGGCTCAGCTGATCACAGGATGAATTGTTTCGCGGCCGCGTCGCGTGCATTTGGTCACACTTGGTTCGACAGAGCAATCAGCAGTTCAATGGTCTGGATGAATACATAAGGGATGTGGTGAAGGGCAAACATTAATCGAACTGTTCATAAAACCTTCTTCTTTATTTTTAAAAATAATACATGTACATGATAGAATTCATTTGCTTCATTTATATAATTTTCATTCAATAAAGTTCCCATGAATTCACTGAGAAAAAGTGAATCTTGAAAGAAATTAACAGAATAAATGTACATTTATCATGTGTTATTGAACAACGTTTTCACAACGTTTGAAAGTGACAACGAGATAGGGAGATAAGATGCAATCCATCATAACCGCACCTTAGTCATTATCCTAAAACCGGAAAGTCGCTTTCAGAATCGGGGACATCCCTATAAATTGAGATATCAGGATAGAAACGAGAGCCATTTCCCATTTGATAATCTTCTCAAATGTTGTCCCGTTGTCTTCTCTTCTTGACTTTCGTTGCCTTGGCCAATGCATGTGCCCCCAATGTCCCTGTACATCCAAATGAACAGGCACCCAACTCGGATATTCCCCAGGTATAGTATCTTTATCTGTATCCCGCTCAAATGGAGTCCATTTTAGTCCGAGACTGTAGTGGACAATGAAGTGGAGAAGAAGGAGGAGTCTTCCACTGCAGCTGCAGTAGAACAACAACAATCTGCTGGAGAAGAGGACGCTCAGGTAGAGGATGGAGCACAGATTGAACGTCTGAAGGAGGGACCAGCCCCTGTACAAGTTCTGTCACGAGTCGCCCAAGAGGTCTGTCCGATCCCCTTTCCTTCCCAACACTGCATGGACTATCGCTAGAGTCCATGCAGTGTTCCTTGACAGAAGAGGGGGAGGTGAAGGGGGATTCCTCCATTCGATTTCTCCTTCACCTCATCCTCTTTCTGTTCAGGTACGCACTTCCATGCGTGAATGGGCTGGAATCGTGGGAAAGTTCGGACAGGCAGCAAGGCAAATGATGGTGAGAGGAGAGGGAATGGAAGAAGGGAAGGAATGAGGAGATGATATGACTATTCAGGATGGAAGTGGACAACAACCAACAGTCTCAGCCTCAGTTGATGATGAATTCATGAGACAAGAAGCAGCTGAACACTTCGTTCAGAGAGTAAGAGTTGGAACAATTGAACACAATGGATTCTTCCTTTCAGCATCGTCGTTGGGTCTATTAATGGCGTCCCGAATCATCTGTAGTTCATCGCTAGTAATATCTTTTATGCCAGATAAACGAATTCATTTATATTAGTTGTGTTGATTGGAAGAACAAGGGAAGTGATTGCATCCAACCAAGTGACAGCACGAATTATGATATGAGTCTGATAGAGTAGTTCGATGGCCATTGAAATCGAATGAGGCTGCATCAGAAGTCTCAACGAGCGTCGAAACAACGTCCAATACATCTGAATTGCGCAAGACTCGAAAGTGAATCTGTTATGGACAGTGAAATAGAGAGGGAAATCAGGTTCTATTATTGGAACAAGAGAGATTCCATAATAATAGACAGACGAGATCAGAAGATTTGATAAGAGGGAAGGACAATACACAGATGAAAGAGATACAATGGAACATCATCTTCACCTAATAGACAGTGAATACTTGGATGTCATGGAATCATTGGTTACTCTTTGAGATGAAACCAGTTTACTGCCAACAGTGATGGTATCTTAACTGATAGCAGAACGGGATTTCCAGGCGGGATCCAGCCCGAGAGTGGCTGCCAGCCTTCTTAAGCAGCCATTGGAACGAGATTGGACACTACGCAAGTATCTCATTCTACTTGTAGACAATGCGTCAGTTCCTTCTTCTCGTTGCCGGCCTGGTCTCTCTGTTGGCACTCACAGAGGCCTGTCTGCCTGGAAACCTCCAACCATCTGCATTTGGACTTCCCACGTTCGGACTGGACACTGCACTCGGAAACGCCACCACAAGTGAGTATTCCATACTGATATACTATTGAAGTGGTTGTTCAGCCGTTAAGACGACAGAAGTGGAACATGTAGAGGAGGAAGGTCAGTCCATACACTACAGTGGATTGATGGAAGAACATTGCAGAGACTCGAGAAACTGCACCAAAAGAGGCTGCACCTGAAGTCAAACCGGCGGCTGAAGAGAAACCAGCGGCTGCGGGAGCAAGAGCAGTAAAGAACTTCGCCAGAGGAGCCAAGACTCTGACTGAACAGGAGATTGAGGAGAGAGAAGCGGTTGGAAATCAGCAGGAGAAATGAAACGAGAAGAGTCTTTGAGGAACTCGAGGTTGAACTGAAGAAGAGACTGGAAGAGGTTGAGAGAAGAAGAAAGGACAGAGAGGAGAAGAAGAGGTATGGAAATCAGTGGGATAATCAGAGGAAAGAGATCTTCAGAGCGGAAGAGGAAGCGGCTGAAAGACTAGAAGATGCGAGACAAGAAGTCGCAAGAGCAGAAGCTGCTGCCAAGGCGGCACAGAGGTAGAGGGAAACAATACCTGTGGTGTGAGAATGAGTGACTTTGAGAGAGAACGATGTTTCTGGCAACGAGTCAGACACAACACTTGAAGAGGTGAAGGGACCCGAAGTTGAGACTGCAGGAAAGATCATCAAGACTGTAAACATGTGGTTATGCCTGCAATACTTTAATTTCTTTCAGGTCTATCGACGATTGAAGAAGACAGTCAAGACCTCAGAGTAGAGTACATTTATCACTCGTTGCCATTAGGACCTCTTGATCTTTATCTTCTCTTGTTCTCGGGCGTTTGCAATATGAACCCATTCCTTATATTTGTAAAATGTAATAAAGGACTTCCAGTTTAATGTTATGGTGATAATTGACTACTAGGTACTATGTGATCACAATTCACACATGTTTCGCAGGATACGACTTTGTGAAATCTCTTGATTTTCTGCATAGTTATAATCTACTTGACTATCTACTCACTAGCTTCTCCATCATCTCATTCACAGACCATTACTAGGTCTAACTAGTATATTCTTTCAACCGTGATTTTTAGCTGTAAACAGGTGTTTCACCTCCATTTGGGGACATTCGTGTCAACACCGAGAATGGCCACATATTATAGGTTGTCTAAGATGGAGTCAACTTTCAACAAATCATCATGGACTCCTTTCCTTGTAAACATCGATCGAATGGGAGGAATCACCACCTCTTACATTGCTTGTATAGCTGTTGAAGTAAACTTCGTTCCAACGCAATTATTTGTTCATATTTTTAAAGATTATCTTCATATTTATTTCTATCCCCGTGCTTTTAGAAATATGTCGGAGAGCATGGATGGCCAAGGTAAATGTGAAAATATATTCTCGTATAAAACATGCAGATGTTGCATCCAAACTTGTTGTTGCTTGGTTTGTACGACGTATTACTATATGAAATATCAATGATTTCCCGATTATTTCTTATTCTTTATGAGGCTCAAATAATCGGGACGATACGAGGCAACGGTATTTTATAAGTATACGTGCATTCTTCCCGTTGTAGATGGAATCGTTCGTTTGTTGATTGGATTTCGCATAGTCGTTCTTATCAGTGTTCTTTGGCTTCTTGTATTTGCTACAATTGAAAGGTTCGACATTTAAAATAGATACATCTGTTTGGAGCGTGTACTTACAGAACAATAGCCACGATTTTCGTTGCTGATTACGAAAAACATCAGCGGTTGTACATAACTCCAATATTATTCGCTTTGAAAACGTCATGTGCAGTTACACCATGCTTGCTGCTGCTACAGAGTTCGTGATTTTTCATTAAATCAAAGAATATCTCGTTTAAGAAACATTATCGGGCATGCAGTTCGGAACAATAATTGCGGTGGCTATGGTCATAACGAATGGAATCAGTGTCATTGTAAGGGATACAATGTATCCATCCACTGACAGTCCATCATTGAGTGTCTCTATTTCATCCTTCGTCACAATCAACGAAGACTCCATCAACTAACCAACTTTCATCTGAGAAGAAATCGTGATTCGTACTCGCTCTCTCTGAGAATTCAACTGAAGGAAAACATCTGGATTATGAAGGCGAGTGCTGAAATGAGAATGGACACACGAAGTATTTCAGGAAATGATAAAGGCCTGCACGTACGCATTCATTCTCCTGTGTTGTTCATTCGTTCTGGTGATTGTTCCCACTTTCCTCCTGTGGAATTCCGAATATCCATTTATGTTTGAGTTGGTTGTAGCAACGAGCAATGTTTGTATTGCTATGTAAGTGATGGATGGTTCTAATTTTAATCAGTATATCCCTTTCAAGAGGAATCCCTGTAGCAGCAACAATCTGTGTAACAATAGTTGAGAGATTCCGGGACGTGATGTTACCTCCAACTCTCAGGGATAGATTCTTCTCCTCAACCAGGTTCGAGAATCCTTAAGATATTCTCCTCATGATATTGTAGGGTGGAAATTACTCGAAAAAGGAATGACGTCGACATCACGGACGCCTATTTCCAGAGGCTAAATGCACAATGGAGTCACAATATTGGGCGGTCTACATAGAGCGATCATAAATCAAAAGATTGATCATATATAATTATGTTTCGAACCTGTATGTAGTTAATTTGTAGTTCTAGCACGTGACATTTTGCTCGTAAGTATCTTAAGTTCCGTTCACGGTTCAAATGGCATGGTGCATCTGTAGAGTATTCTATGCATTACTCTTAGATTGAAAATGTTTATTTTTTGCTTCATAAATCTACTAATATTCGTGTGTTGTTCTTGTAGATGTGCACATTTTCATTATAGTTTTTTTCAAGTTTGATGGAGTTTAACGAGTCATACGATGAAGATCGATCTGAGAATATTTCTGTACGGCTTCCGTTTTTTGTGGACATCAAGAGAATGGGTGGCATTAGTTTTACCTATGTTCTTATCACGATTTTTGAGGTGAATGCAGTACACAACACAAAATAGAACCTTTTTTTAGATCATATTCATAATATTCTCCGCGACAAGTTTTGCTGCATGTATATTCAAAGTGTGGCAAACGAGAGTAGGTAATCGTTGAAATAAAAAAATAAATCATATATAATAAGATGTTCCACGCAAATCTGCTTGCTTTGTTGGTATATCTTTGTGTCATGTATGACATATCAATGCTTTCACGAGTTATCCTCGTGTTCTACGAATGGAGGATACTAAGAGAAAAAGGTTGTATCTAGGTACCTGGCTTTTGAACAATTTCTAGTTCAGAGTTTTATAAGGCACCAATTCCTCAGCTGATTGGCATAAGAATCTATGCGTTCACTTGTGTTATGTGGCTGCTTTTCTTCGTCACAATTGAGAGGTTCACAACACGAAATACTATGAAGAGTCTACAAATTCAGGAGCATTGCAACGTATTTCGTTGCTGATTATGAAAAGAAGAAGAGACTATATCTCATTCCAGTTCTCCTAATCTTCTTCACTTTCGCTTCGGTCGTCTTAACCATCCTTCTCCTGAATCGTAAGCTCGTACAAACATTCTATTTATTATATCATTTGTATTATTTTATCCAGGCCACTTTGATGGCATAGAATACGGGACTGCCATGATGATACCAAACATCGTCTCTGTCATTGTAAGGAATAGCTTGTTATTACCATTCTCTTTATTGTTGCAGACCCTTCGTGTAATTCTGCAATATAATCAAAATCGTTTGATTATGTTGAATGACTTCCTTTCCTTCTCGACAAGAGATGCATACACTCTCTCATTGAGAGTTCAATTGAAGGAGAACATTTGGACAACGAGAGTATGGATGAGAGTGAACAATCCAAAGATTTCACCCTTCAGGAAATGTTCAAAGTTGCCGTGTATTCCTTCTCCCTTCTCTGTTGTCTCTTTACTTCCATAATGATTCCAATGTTCCTTCTTCGTCATTCATATGACCCAATTGCACGTGAATTCGTGACCGCAACAGCCAATTTGTTCATAGCTGTGTGAGTCGAAAACTGTCATTATCATGAAAAGGCTATCGCAGAACGAAACATGTGACATAATTACCTGATATTCATTCGAATGACGTGGATGGACTCACTCATTTCAGATCCTTTCCACTTGCTGTTATCGTTTGCGTCTTGGCCATACAACGATTTCGTGATGCAATCCTGCCAGAGTCCTTGAAAAGTCGATTGTTTAAGAAGAACCAGTAATCACAGAGTTTGGACCAAAGATAAAGAAGAAGAATTCAGAATCGGCCACATTCGTAAAGTCAGTGTAATCATTATGACCGATGTTTACTTTCAACAATTGGAATCCCATTGGAATACGCGTATTGACCGCCTACAACAAAGAAGAATAAATTGAGAAGAAGCACTTGTTCCAATAAATCTCTTCATTTATTTGATTGGCCAACCGTGTGATTTCGCAACAAATTCTGGCTGAAACCTGCAAATGAGTAATAATGATTGGTCTTGTGAGAATTGCGGTTAGAGAATCTGAAGATAATTGGACAGGTGTAATCCTTCCCTTCACCAAGTCTGGTGCTTCTCACTTCCATCAATCTGATGTCCACAATGGAAGAAGTACCTTCATATTGTCTTTCTGTTGATAATGTCACCCTGTGGCTTCCGTTCTTTGTCAAAATCAAGAACATTGGAGGAATCAATGCAACTTACGCCATCATACTCATCTTCGAGGTATGTATTGGACTGTGCAATAAATGTTTGAAAATATACACTTGGAGGTGTTGTTCATTATCTTCTCCCTGTTCTTCCTCGCAATATTTGTTATTATTGCGTGGAGGAAGAGAGTAAGTAGAGTCTTCCCTATCTATCACAGTATCCTTCACAGATGTTCCATCCCAATCTGTTGATTCTCGCAATTTACATGTTTTCCGTCTATGAAATATCAATGCTTGCTAGAATATGGCTCATTCTGTATGAGACCCACATTATCTGCAGCCAAGGCAATGACGAAGAATCTGAATGACTATTCTACTGACTCGTGTTCAGATTTCGTCAACTCTGCAATTCCTGTGCTCACTGCAGTCAGAATTGTCGTATTTGTATGTGTCCTTTGGCTATTGTTCTTCGTGAGAATTGAAAGGCAGGAAATGCTATATTCACACCTAAAATATAGATAATTTCAGGACAATTGCAACTATTCTCGTGGCAGATTATGAGAAGAACAAAAGATTGTACATTGCACCAATACTCATTGCTGCCTACACTATATTTTCTATTGTTTCCAGCATTTTCCTTCTCCGCGGTTTGTTTAATTTATCGAAACAACCACATATTCATTCTAAGATGCCATTTCGGGGACCCAATTCTGCATAGCCATGTCATTGCCCAACGCAATGGCTCTAATAGTCAGTTCCATGAAATCGTTCGATGTATTACTGATGCAAACATTTCAGAGTCTACGTATTCTGCTTCGAATCAATGAGAAACGACTGAGACTTCTTAATGATTATGTTTCACAATACAGCAGGGACAAATATTCACTATCTCTGAGAATACAACTGAGAGAGAATATATGGACAATCAAGGTATGTAAACTCCTTGATAGAAAGCGATCAAAATGAATTTTGAGGAAATGAGCAAGGCTTCTATATATGCATTCATTCTCATCTGCCTTGTATTCTCTGTGATCCTCCTTCCTCCAATCCTCATTCAGTCTCACAATGCATTGAGACACGAAATAGTGACAACCATCGGCAATCTCTCCATTGCAGCGTAGTCTTTCCACCCATTCCCCTCTATTATTTCCCTTCAGTGATGTTCCTTTGACAGTCATCATTTGCATATTGACTATCGAACGATTCCGCCATGTCATTCTACCACGCTCTTGGCAAGATCGATTCTTTCGACAAGCAAGGTTTGGAATGATATCATATCACAATTCACTTTGTGCACACAGCAAAGTTGAGCTATTTCGAAGGAGAAGCATAGCAGTCGTAACGGAAGTTTACTTTCAACATCTTCAAGCCAACTGGAATAAAAGATTTTAAGCAGCATTGATCACTAACACAGATCGAATCTGCATTTGCAGTATTTTCCGAATTCAAATGCAATTCATAAATCCGAACTGTGCGTATGGGGCGATTTTAATTGGATACGTGAAAAACAAGTGTTTTCATGACAATTTGTCGTCATGGAATGTTCGATGGGCGCGTTTCGGCAGTTTCGAAACATTTTCTCTGATTCGATGAATTCGTGTTTAGAAACGCGAATCCATCGAACAAGAGCAAATGTTTCGAAACTTCGAAACACTCCCATCGAACAGTCCATAATTGTTAAGAGACGAACACATCCATTCAATTGCAACGGTCTGTCTGGCAAATGATTCTGGCTGCCGTCTGTGGATGAGAATAATCAGATGTTGCGCACTTCGCAAAGTTTGCCTTTACTACGCACATTCCCTCTACTTCATTGCACCCTGCATACTGCGCCTGCCTAGTCAATGAGACTTCCATTTTTTAGCACATCATTGAAGAAGTTGGAAAAAAGAACGGCTTTCATTTTCGTTAATATCCAGATTATGGCGTATTCAATGTTCCATACATTTGTTCCCATTCCTTAGAAGTCAAGCTGCTTCCTTTACATTCCTTCTTCAGGTGGCAGGAAACATTTTCGAGGCACACTTGGACAGAAACACGAAGAACGAGATGACTTCTGGGATCACTTGTGCACTCATAATTGTCCATGAATATAACATGTTTTAAACCAAGTAGTATCCCATAACAGACCATTGAACTCCTTGCATGATTAAATTTATCCTTGTTTCGATGGAAAAATCGTTTGTACAGAATTCTACGTTCTGTCAAACATCACTCACGATAGGCAGTTGTAACGAGTAAATGCTGGTAAAACATTCATTTTGCTACAAATCTCGCCATGCCGGACGCATATTCGGTCATTCTTGAAGACAATTCAACGTATTGGATGACCATGTATGCCCGTCTTCGCTTGATTCCACAAGAACTTCACGTATTGTACTACTCAATGGCTGTCATTGAAGTAAGTCATACGGGGCATTACGGGGTTTGAATTTCACTTTGTTTCACAAACAATGATAGCATCACAAAGTTGTAGCGATCTTATCACGGTCTCTGTGAGAGCATCGACAAAATGACTGTGAACCTGGTACAATAAATTCAACATATTTCTAGTGTCCATTTTAGTAGTGAATATTTAATTACTATGCCTAGGTATAATAATAAAATTTAGTATGGGTCCTCATCACCGTTTGATCGAAAACTACAGCTTGACAAATATGAACACTTCATATTACGGCCCGAAAAAATCCATCTTCACTTTGAATTTTCTGTGAATCGATGCAGTTGCAACGATGTCTATACCTTCCGGCCATGCATTGGTACTGGCCATGTTCACAAAATAAGGGCTTAGCCAGGTCTCACCGATCCTTCGTTTTGGAGAACAATGGTTTTCTCAAAAACAAATCACATGAGTTCTGTGGTTTTTTGAGATTTTCTTTTGCAGATGAACCCTACCTTGTCTTTTTTATTACTAAATAATAATCT
Source organism: Diplogasteroides magnus (assembly GCA_014805445.1). Classification (NCBI taxonomy): domain Eukaryota; kingdom Metazoa; phylum Nematoda; class Chromadorea; order Rhabditida; family Diplogasteroididae; genus Diplogasteroides; species Diplogasteroides magnus. The sequence goes on along the minus strand of JACMIF010001683.1, from coordinate 292 downwards.
ACATGAAATTTGCTACAACCTAGGCTACATCAAAAAAATTTTCGTCTGCCGGAACAATGTGCTATAAAATTTTGAATGAACAGAATTCGCAAAAAAGGCCATTTTGGTCATGCTTCAGTTCTTGTAACTCGCTTATAAATCGAATTCATACAAACTTCCTCCACAAAAGTTTCTTGTATTGAAGTCTTCTGTGGATATTGGCGCTAAAAAGTGGGGGTCACACTGAGCGATTTTTTCTCGAACATAGCCGCCGGAGGGGTCGAAAAATGATGTCGCATGACCCCATACTTTT
>JACMIF010001682.1:0-22127 GCA_014805445.1 Diplogasteroides magnus | reverse complement strand
GAGAGACTGATACCCAAAAGTGCATGCAAATAAATCTCCCTTTACGGCTTCTTTAACTTTTGATTTTGGAACCCTAACATCAGCGAAAAAATTCCGTCGACAGTATTTCTTTGATTGAGAAACGTTTTCAGGCTTCGTCGGCAAAACAAAGTCCGATGCAGCGAAGGCTGATGCGGTTTGAATTACACTCCAAAACTCGAATTGCAAATCCCTGATTCAGGTCGTCTACAGCCCGAACGATCTCTTATCTCTTACTGCGAAGGATGACAAGACGAAGGTTCTGTACTTTTTTACGATAAGATTACTCTAGCCAATCAATAGTAAATCACTAGTTATTGCAAGGCTCATTATTGATTGATTCAGAAGGTGGCCGCGGAGAAGCTTGAAGTAGCCGTAGGACGATACATGAGAGGATCAGAGAAGACTCTGAAGGAGAATGGAAACAACAAACATTTCGTAGGGGAATCGTTGAGTGGAATGTAGACAAAGTATCTATAATATCCTTCTTTGGTACTTTTTAATGTTAAAAATTAAACTATCCTTAAAACACAAAATGTAATGGTGTGCATTACTTATGTTCAAATCTATGAAGTCCGTAATAACAAGGGTGCATTGATCGTAAAGCTTGATTATCAATATAAGAGGAGTATGAAACATAACTGTAATGACTATGAATGGGATTAAATTCTTTTCTCCTGAACTCTTCACTCAGACGTAGATAGGGGGATATGAATGAGTGCAATGTTCTCTATTAAGACGACATGGGCTGATCTCTTCGCCTTTTACATGCTGTGGCAATTGGATGAAACTAATGAAGGACTATTGGATAAGGGGAAGTATCCATCTGTCGTCTCATTCTACAAGACTATGAGAAAACATCCGAGACTTGAGGACTATGTCAAGAAGAACTGGCCCTCTTATCTCTGAAATGCGGTCAAAGATTCGATTATTTCAAGTTCACCTGTGTGGTATGAACCGTGTAGACGGAATATACTGCGGCTACAAGTACTAATCATGAAAGATAAGATTTGTCATTAACACTGTTAGCTGACTATCCAATATTGCGGACGGAAATAACACTAACCCTCTCAGTAGGTAATAGGCCACTTGCCTGGAACTTTTAATACACGTTGGAGAGTGTAAGTTCAACGCGTAACCGCCGTGCAAACAATACTTTTATTTGAAAATGAACTGTTGAACTTTATGATCAGAAAATGTTGTTAAAACAAGGAATTTAAATAAATTACTTCGTAAGGAAGTGGCATGATTTGTGGTCGTAAACCATTTCCTAAAAATGATCGTGTAAATATTGTTTGCACTACACCTCACCATGTCCATCTTTCCATCCTTGTAGTGATATTTGTACACTTCTGCATCGTGATCCCCTGATCCATGAACTTCCATAAGATAATCTTCGGCAGAGAACATGAGAATTACCTGTAAAATGCAAGACCTTCCACCTGTCAATTTCATAGATAACATACCGTTTCCTTCATTGAATCCAGTCCTTCTGCCTCAAACGGCTCATTCATTTGCATGTTTTCATAGACCAAATGTTTCGTGGTCGTATTTTTCTCAATGGTGAATGTGCCACGCGTCGACCCGACCTTGATCTCCTGATAGTGCAAAATTAGAGAGAATCGTCGATTTTTCTAAACTCACGGCTGTCAACTTGTCGAGGTCGGTGTAGTTCGGAAAGTCCGCTTTCTTTGCTGCAATATACTCTGCACAGCCGCCAGACTTGTAGAGCTCGAATTTGCCCAAAGGAAATTCGACAGAAGAAGAGGAGGAGGCAGCCATTGAGAGAACGAAAAGGAGACGATGCATGTATTGGTCGCTTCGTAACCTCAAACTTGGGAAAGAAACAGTTTATATAACAATAACAGTAACAGCGATAAATATGAAATGTAAGAAAGGAAAGGCAGAATGAAGAATGAAAGCATTAGGGGTAAAGAAGGAAATGTATCGTTCTGGAGGGAGAAAAGGAAAGAGAATAAGGCCCCAACACATGTCGAGAGCAAGGAAACGACTGCCAAATGACTCACTCACAATGTAATCTGTTCGAGTGTTATCTCCTCCACAAAACTTGTGCTTGAACGTGCACCAAATGTGTACGAAAAAATGAAATGTAGTGTGCGAAGAACAACAAATCCAAACGAGGGTTGTCAGTTTGACTGCCGCACGCACACTTCGTACAATCAATAATTTGTATCTCCTATTCACAAATGGTCGCTAAAGTAAAAAACTCCGTAATGTTTTATTTTTAATAAATAAAGGCAACCTAAAAAAATAACCGATCTGGATTCGAGCACGTGCATATTCCTTCAACGTTCTTTCTCACTACAAAGCACAGACTGGAGGCCCTTCCAGAGCAACAAAACGTGCCTCTTTTCAAGGCACGGACTACAATTCTTCGCTGCCACGCATTCCATTTATGGTGTAAGCTATACCCTTCTTCAGTAACTATCTTCCTGTCTTGTCGTCATAAGAATTCTCTCAAATTCGATGTCATCAAAGAAGAAGCGAATATACGAGGTGTACACTTTCGATTATATTGGTAGGTATCTATCTATCATTTGCATTATGTTTCAGTAATACTACTTATACTGTTCATTTTTCCGACAAACGATCTGAGCCTCTTCAATTCATCACAAGAATTTGTTTTAGGAAGAACAATGATCAGCACGCAGGAGAACTCATCCGCCTCCTCTTCTACTACTTCACGTAGCCCTTCGAGGACATTCGACTGTCGAACCAAGATGAAGCGACAGAGTCTTGCCCGGAAATATCTGAAAGGGATTAGGGTGTGCAGCCGTTACATTTCTCATGCTTGCAATGGACGGATGGCAAGTGTGTGAAAGCATTGCGGTCTACAGATATCTGGAGAAACGTCGAGGAGAAGGTACTGCAAGTAGTACACTGAGAAGTTCCATCTGTCAGAACACGACTCCTTACGATTCTCTTCGGCAGGATAAAGACGGTTGCCCTTAGAGCAGATAGAGCTAAAACTGACTGAAATCTGGTGGAAATAGATCCATTGGTGAAACATAACTGAAGCGGGAGCAGTCAAATCCCATAAATGGTGGAGTGTCGCTTATGGGAATAAAGAGCAACTTTTCTGTCTCTGCGCATTAGTGACTCATCTTCTCTCGCTCGTCATAGACAACCTGTCGGAATGAGTGAACAGACAACTATGGCGCACCTTATTCCCGAATGCGACACCCTAGTAAATGGTCATGTCAGTTCGTCTACACCTTGAACCACGTCTTCTTCCCAATATATATGGACATTATGGCGAGGGATGACAAGAAAGAGATTAGAGATTATAATCTTACACGTGCACTGAAGAAGCTGTTAGATGTTCACTCAAAACATGATTATTTGGATTTGCGATCTTTGTTGTGTTGATCGTGAGCGAATAAATCTCGTTGCAAATCTTTCAGAGAGCAATGAAGACATAGTCGAGGTGACTATTGGAAAGTGGTTTTTTCTGTTCTAATTTATCATACTTCTTACGATGTGACAACATGTACAGAATTGTGACAAGTTAAATTCGTCATTGTTCCCTTCGGGAAGCCCTTCCCTAAACGAATCCGTTAGGCAACGAAATAATTCCTCGCCCGTTCGGTTCTTGCGCAATCGTTCATCAGTGGTCCGTCACAGTCGAATTATATCAAACGAGCCACCCTAGCTTGAATTAGGGTGGGTGGAAGAGGAATACATGAGAAATTCATCGAAAAATGTATGACCGGTCCAAAAAAGAGTGGCGAAAAATGAGAGAGACAGGATTTCCTACCTCTTCGATGAGGTTGGAATGACCGCACACTCATTCCTACTTATCTCTTCTAGCAAGATCGGTCAGAGAAATTTCCTCGTCCACCCACCCTAGTTTGACAGATAGTGAATTGTAATTTAGGGAGTCATATCGCTACACTACTATATCACTTGTCCATTAGCCTAATAAACATATAGAGTGAAACATAGCTGAATCGGGATGGAACTCATTTGGAGATGACTTGGCCGGATCACTTCGTTTTCTTCATTTTGTGGCAACTGGACAACATCAACAGGGGCTTCTTTTCCACAAGAAAAGCCCCTCGGTCGTTCCAGTTTACAAGAGAACGAGGAAACATCCAGGACTGCTGGAGGATTATGTCAAGAAGAACTGGCCTAAACATGTCAGGGTCCGAACCTTCCTCGGATTGCACTTATACTCTTGCCCTTACGCATGATTGAGTTCTCTCCGTGCTCACTCCTATTTAACATGAGCAGAGCACCTACAGAGAGCTACCCAAGTACTATGAGTCCACCATGCAAATAGGGGAACCTTTCGATTATTCCTAAAACGGACGCAGTAGAGAGTGGTCACCTCTCATCACTCGCCTCTCAGTCTCCTCCTCTCTTCATCCCCTAAATATCCTCTCACTAATCCGTCTATCCACTCTCTTCACTCCGTAGAGGATGCAATCGTCGACCTTTGGGGAGTGTCTTCCAGTATTGGAATATGAATGGCTTCACTTCTCATCTGTGTATCCACTGTATATATCCCTTTCTCCTCTGTCTTCTCATACAACAAACTGTAACTACATAGTGCCGTGTTCAATTTCGAACCATTTTACGGGTTCAGAAACTCATTTTGAAAAAAATTTCCCACACAAACATTAACATTTTGTCCTGTATTCTCGCAATTTACTTGCTCATTCATTCATTTCTGATCGAAACGTGAACTTTTGCTGAACAGAAATGCAATCGCAAGCAAAAACCCGACGAAGCGAAAGGATACAGGCGAAGACTGTTGTCGTCGTCTACATTCATTCTCGTATAAGACGAGACGAAGAAAACTTATTTCCTTCACTGTCATTTGACTGTCACCTATCCATTTCTGCTCCCTTATATTAGCTCTCCCTTCTCGTTCTTCTGTCACTTGCACAGTAGGGAACGAATTATGGAATTTCTAGCCTCTTTCGAGCTGGCGTCTATCGAAATGAGAAATACGGCTCCGACGAGATTGGGGAAGATAGAAATTTCATAATTCGTTGTCTATTCCATAGTCCTCTCGTTTCATTCCAATCGTATTCTAATGTCAGAAATGGTCGGATGTCAGATGTCACTGTCATTTGACTGTCACCTATCCATTTCTGCTCCCTTATATTAGCTCTCCCTTCTCGTTCTCCTGTCACTACCACAGTAGTGAAGGAATTATGGAATTTCTAACCTCCTCGGTCTCTTCCGAGCTGTCGTCTTTGGAAAGGAGAAACGACCGCCCTGATGAAATTGGGTATGTTAGAAAGTACATGATTCGTTCTCTATCCCAGTCTTTCTCTCATTCCAATCGTATTCTTAAGACAGTTGTGGCCGGATATCATTGTCATCTGAGTCTCACCTGTTCATTTCTACTCCATTATATTAGTTGTTCCTTCTCATTCCGCTGTCATTTCCATATCCTCTCCTCTCATTCCAATCGTATTCTATTATGTATCCTAACCGAACAATTATACCCAGTACACTCGTTATGGTTTTTGATCCACTGTGTATCTCACATTTTACGTACAATTTCTTGGTTTCTCTGACCTATACAATACAATACAATTATTTGTCCGTGTTTCTCTTCGTGTTTCGTGTTTCTCTGACCATTATGCTTGATTTAACATATGTTTTGCAAGTACTACTTATAGGAAAATGAGGTCTTGAGTAACAGTTTCATTGGAATGCATACTATTCTCATGTCAGATGTGGCAGCCAGAAGTGTCTTCTTCTGATTCTCCTTCATCTTCTTCTGACCTTCCTCCATTCCCTCCTCACTATTCTCCATTCATATCTGTACAGACTCTTGTCTCAGTCGCCATTCCCCTCATTGCCTTGTTGGCCGGACTCATCGTGGGTGAGTGCACATTTTTGGGTTTTAAACGGTTAATTTATGTGAGAAAGTGCATTTCCCATTCGTCTATTCTCCGGGGAGTGGTTGTCCGGGGGTGGGGAGCTCATGTGATAAACAATCGCTCAGAGGGAATTAGACGATAGAAAATGTACTTCTGATTGCTTTCCATACAGGGCTCGAACTATGGAACTACTTAATTGGCATAGTATTGTTTGTTGACCAGTAGGTCCTGTTTCCCCTATTCACATGCACTCGGCCAGTGATCGAATCATGGAAGAATTTAGCGTTTCTTCCTGCCCCGTATGAATTAGGGCTTCTAAGTCTGTAGCAAAGTGTATTCCTCATTCGTCTAATCCACTGAAGGATGTCTTTCGAAAGTAGGGTCAACCTTTAATAAGCTTATCTAGATGAATGAGAAGTGCACTTTAATACCGATTTAGAAACTCAAGCATGAATGGGCAACCAGAACAGTATGAAAAGCAAATGATAATCTATTTCAAGACTCTATTCATCCTCCCATTCAGCCATCGCAGCCATGCATCTTTGTCGTCAATTGTGCAACAGAAATCAAGTGGAGGACGAGTATTCAATGGGAGATAAGGAAGGCAATGTGTGTGAGGAGGTGAATATTTTGAATTTATGTTATCGTTGACAGTATGATTACTTTTTGACATATGTTTCAAAGGTAAGATTGAAGATATACCTTCTATGATAACGGTTATCAGATAACCCATAATGTAATCATTTTCACAGCCTTACTGTCTGTCATTCGATCGAAAACCGATGAAAGACATGATCGCCGGGGACATTTGTGCTATAACGGTGACATGGACAGATGCGCCGTTAGAATATTGAGAATGGCTGCGCAAATGTCAATGGCGCCCCTATCTTTCACACCGAAAAACACCCCCTCATGATTTATCATATATAATATACCGCCAATATGTCATCGGAGTGCGAGACTCATAAATTCCAAGAGACCGCAAGGTGTCTGGCCGGTGATGGCCCAAATTAGAACTGCCGTTTTAGAGCTGGGACTTTTTACAACTGGGCTTCAATTGTGTGTTTCATATTTTGTAGTTTGGGACTGAAACTGAGTCGTACCCCAGTGACATTGTTTTCGAAATGCTAGGCAGTAATCCCATGATCACATCATTTCATTCACTTCCCCTCAGGTTGCCATTTCCCGTCCACATCCTCCCAATCTCGAATCGTGGAGGAGAAACTCTGCGCAGGCTCAGTACAGACTTCTCATGCAATCCAAATTCGAGAGAGAATTTGGAGCTGTCAAAGCAGAAAGCAAATTGATACATCATGATAGCCGAATAACCATTCGGAGTTTATGAGGACACGGAAATATTGACACTTTAGCGGGTACCTCAGCCATAAACGTTTCGTAGATATTACTTTACTGCCTACGAGTTTCCTTCCTCAATAGAATCTCATTACTCCGAGCGTCAACGTTTTACATAGATTCTTCCCCGTCACTTATTCAGTCTAGTATGTATGTACATTGACGTAAACAGTAGGGTGTCGCTATCGGAACCAAAGTGTAACTTTTCTATTTATCTGTGCGCAATGGTGACTCGTTCTCTCTCGTTCGTCATAGACAACCGGTGGAATGAGTGAACAGACAACAATTATGCAAATTGGTTCCGATAGCGACACCCTAGTAAACAGGCCAAGCACAGCGGTTCATGGATGGACTGACGGTGAAAGACAAAGGCGCCATGGAAATTTACGCCATACTGGTGAAATCGATACAGTTGTCCATTTCACTATTATGGCGCAAAGTCCCTAGCAAGCGCAGTCTTTCCCCAGGGATGACAGAGGACATTTTGTTGTATGAAAATAATAAGACTCTGCAATGTAAAAACGAACAAAACGGTTATCTTGCTTCAATTGAATATTTTTCGAATTGGAACTAAAAATAACTCTCCTCATTGTCAGCCCATTTCTCTAATGCGGGTGGCGAAACACTGTGCTTCATGAGGATTCTAAATCAGCAGGAAAGTGCATTTCTCATTCGTCTAATCCACTCTGAAAGTTGACGAATGAGAAATGCACTTTATTACAGATTTAGAAACCCTAGTGCATAGGATAGTATCAAGGGAAACAAGACATGTATTTTCGCCAAATGTTTTCTAAAACATTGTTCGCAATTAATTGTGATAAAGAGACAGTATAACATGAATTGCAACATATTGTACTGAAATATGTAACATACATCAATTCCTTCCTTCTTTCATTCTTCTATTGATCTCAATTTACATGCGGATCGAGTGATTTTTGACCTCCTTGTATTTCCCAGTCCCTCCATTCGCTCTTCTTCTGAGCGGTTGCTCCTCCCTCCATCTCCTCCCTTTCCCCCAATGTGAGCGGTAAGCTAGGCCGTATTGGCGTACTCCCAAACTGTAACTCCAGAGCATGATGTCACAACCGGGAGACAATAAGAGGCTTGTACTGTCTCCTCTATCTGAAAAGGTACTAAGTGATCGTATTGGTGTACTCACACGCTGTAACTCCAGACTGCTATCTCGAGCCCTCTGGGATCTTCGCCAGAAAACACCTCTGATGACGCGATACGACCGAGCAAGGTTGGAGTTTGTAGTCTGGGAGGCCGTATTCTTGTACTCGCAGGACGTAACTGTAGCCTTTCAGTCATTCCCATTGGAGATTGTGATACTGTCTGCGTTGACGGAACCAGGCGATGTGCTGACCATTCCATTGACGGAGATTTGGCATCATGTCTGCGGGTTTGTCCGGGGTTACGGTAGAATTCGCGGTGGGATACAGCCTACAATAAATAATCATTCATGATCCCGGACTCACGAAAAATGACTGTTCAGATTCATGCAGACGTGGGGAAGTCTGTTCAAGTTCGTCGTTGATGGACTGCAGGCCAGGGTGAGAGGGGCTCAAATTTGAAATTCCCTCCTTCAAATTCAAACTTCCCGCATTTTCAGGTGGCGAAAATGCGCAGGGCTGCAGTGAACGACGATAAACACTACAAGTGCTCTACCCACTAGATTGTTACTGGTATGAACAAACTGCAGATCACTGAAGTCTGGTGTGCAGTACGAGAAGGAATGTGGACTGTTTCTCAAGAGATGCGACAAAGGCACGCGAGCAAATTCAAATTTTAAAAAAATGCGGGAAATTTCAGGCATCACTCAGGTCTTCCAATCGCTAACTCGAGCTTTCTCCTTCGTCGTTCTCTTTCTTGACGGAGTGCGAACGGCCGATAAGAGCATTAAGATGACTCCTTGATCCCATCGCTTCCGTAGCGCAGTAGGCAGCGCGTCAGTCTCATAATCTGAAGGTCGTGAGTTCGAGCCTCACCGGGAGCAGTGTTTTTGCAGATTTCGGCCAATGCCCGTGAAGCGTATCTCGGCTCTCTGGCCAACTATCACACATGGTTGGAGAAGAAGATGACACTGTATGCAATCAGCAGTATGCCGGATAGGCAGACGTTCATTGAAGGTGGTATTATTTTCCAAGGTTTTGTGCTTCTTCGTTTGTTATTTATGTATGTTGTGTTGATTTGATACTGCTATTAATGTAATAAACGGCGGATCAATTTTACAAGAATAGGGAAATATAGCAATAAATCAGGAATGCTTGCGATGGAGACAGACAAGAACGAACAGCGGTTCCTGGAGCGATTCCATCGACAGGCTACGGTAGTGTGGCCCCCTGATTCAGGGATTGTCTGAATTCCGATTATCGATTGATTACTGTAGGATCTTCGTGATCGTTCGTTGGCACTGCTGGGAACTGCGTGACGATGCTACGATGATTGGAGAATTGTGTGGTCTTGCGAGGAGTGGGCATACTGTAGAATCAACTGTCTAATTTCGGAAAGCCACAGTATGATCACTTCTCGTGCAGAATCAGTGTTTTGGTTCGAAAAACGGTAGATTTGTCACCACTTTTCTATAAGAGGCAATCGTCCTGGAGTGAAGAACTATGAAAGACTCAACCGTATTCGAACCATTCCACTACCGTAAGACGCATACTGTAACAGCCAAGCACAATGCGTCTTTGTCACATTAAAAAAAAGTCACGAAATTCTGTCCACTCGATAAATACTGGCACTCAAGTGAGTACAGACATAGTTGCTGCAATTATATTGAACTGTCTGTGTGTGGGGGGAGTGAGGGAGAGGAGAGCATGGACAGTGAAGAGAGTCGAGGGGGCTAGACAGAGATGATAGAGTGTGGGAACAAGAGAGGGTACAGAGAAAGAGAGAGTGGATTGACCGAACCAACGTGACCGGTAGCCCCTTCCCTCATTCGTCTTTGCCCCTTCATCCCATCCAAAGTGTTGTGAAATCGCACCAGTTTTGCAACGGTGGCACATTTCAAAACAAGCCATTGTCCACGCTATTCATGCAGTGTGTTGTTCGCTCCTTTCACTTGCACGAAGTAGGCCATAACGCGTCTCCCTTCCCCCTTCTCTCCCTTCTCTTTCCCCTTCTCTCTTGTGGTTTTCCTTTCGAACGAGTCACTGCACTAGCTTGAAAGGGGAAGTGTTGTTTCCTATAAAATTTATGCACTCGTTTCCTCCATTCACTTACAAAAATTCTCCATTCACTTACAAAAACCCGATTACCGTACTCTACAACTTCGCGCCCGCGCTTGATAGGGTTACTTAACAAATTTGCAAGTGACCAACGCTGCTTTTTTCGTGTCTGTTGCGCAACTGCTTTATTCTTGCTGATATTGCGCGTTTGTCTGCTTTCGGAATGTGATTTTTAGTATCTCTCTTTACTAGTAATAGCTAGTGATCAATTCTGTTTGCTATTCCGCTTTCTTGAGCTGGCGTTTCCAATATATTGCTCAGAAGTGCGTTGATCAGTGTTATTGTTCAGTAAGATGTCCGACGAGGAGTCCTACAATGAGGATGGAGGAGAGGAGGAGCAAGAGGAGTACGGACGAGACTATGGAGGAGGATACGCAGAGGAGGGAGGTGAGGAGAGATTGGTTTGAATGTATGAGCAATTCTCGCTTCTGAGTGTGTTGCTGACGGCAATTAGCTTAATTCCCTGGATTGGTTCCATATTCGTGTGCTTTGAACGTTTCATCATTTCATCTTCTTCATTCAGGAGAGGAGTACGCTGAACCTGAGGAGGAGCAAGAAGAGGAAGCGCCGGAGGAGGTTCGATCTCTGATTAACTCTCCTTTTGCCTTTTCAATTGATCTTTTTGACACATCATGTTCAGTAGAGACGTCGATCGACTCATTTAATGCATTATTTTCTCTCCATTCCGAGCTGCTATCTCTCGTAGGTGATAGGCAACAGCTCAGAACGGATGAAAGAAAGGAGAATGCACTACATCATGTGTAGTCTACATGAGTCGATTCAAGGTCTCTAATTGTCAGTCAAGTGGCGAAAAGTAACTAAAGCTAACTTTAGAATGATAATTATTGGTTGAGTTATTCTTAAATGAACTTCTGAACAATTTGGAGGAATATGTGGAACCAGAAGAGGAGGAAGCGACTGAGCCAGAAGAGCAACCGGAACCACCCCAGGAGGAAGAACAGCAGGAGGTGAGCACACCGTGGCATTATGGACAAGTTTCTTGTCTACTGCCCTGAATGTCACGGCTTCAAAACCTCTCGGTTACCGAATTTTTGCCAGGAGCCTGAAGCGGAAACGGGAAACGACTACGACTACAGTCAGGACTACAGCAATGGGGAGTTTGGAGAATACGAAGAACACGAGGTACGGTAGTCTAAATATCGATAGTTGGTTAGATAGATATTTAAACGTACGAGACAATTTAACCTCAAAAATTGTCAATTAATAGTTAGTTAGAACACGGTTGATTACGGTAGAACAGCCAGTTTTCATTTTCAGTTGCCTCCTGAAGAGCAGGATCTCGTCTTCGATGCGGTCGCTCGCGGAAATTTGGTATGATCAAACTACCGGCGACAGAGATCAAAGATCAACATTACAGCAATCGATCGACGAGAACGCCGCGCCAATGGTGATGCCCACTGACCCGGATGGACCTCGTCTCTCATTCGGAAGTATGCTCAAGGGTGAGTGGAATCTCCAAGGGAAATTCAGGGTTACGATATCTGCTGTGTTAGTAATTATGATTGTATTTTCTATGTATATCCACCAATGATATTGCTTACTACCGTTCATAGACGATATAGCGATCTTAATGAAATGACAAAGAAATTGGAATCACATCATGAAACATGACTTGCGAAATGTTATTATTGATCGATTACTACGCTTATCGATTGATTACTGTAGGCTCGATGGACGGATTCGGCGGTGGCGGCATTGGAGACATCATGGGAACCATTCAGAACATCACAGGAGGAGACGGAGGAGGAGGAGGAAGTTGGTCTTTGATCTTTTGATCTTGATAGTTTGATGTATAATCACTGTTCTGTTCAGTGTTGACCAATCTACTGGCTGGTGGAGGCGTGGGCGCCCTTGTGGAGAAAGGAATCGCTTCTGCTGCGCAACAGTCAGTTCTTATTATGGTTGGCAGAATGACTTTTTTCCAGATTATATTCAACAGTTCAAATGTCCATAGAGATGTGGTCATATTATAGGAATTGTTAAAAATAGAAAATATTCATTCTGCGAACCATAGTTATACTGTATAAGTTATACACCCCTCTTCTCGAGAAGAAGCACGTTCACGGTAGGAGTGTTACAGTTTCCTTCACGTGAATCCTGAGACTGGTCTGCTCATTGGGTCCATCGCAGGCAATCTCATCTTCAAAACTGGTTTGTGGTTTGATCTTTGAACATTTGATCATTTGATCTTTTCAGGAGGTCAGAACAACTCACTCGGTAGCATTGGAAAGATGATCCTGGAGAACATCATGAATGGAAAGTTCAGAAGAGATGTGGGTTTTTGCACTGTACTACAGTACTGATACCGTAATCCGGATGACTACTGTAATTCTATCATGCCGTGTGCCCCCTGCAGATCACTCCATTCGTCCCTCCCGTTCCTGGCACGGCTTCCTTCAATCTCGACTTCCACAAGGAGAGAGAACGTTGTCTGCAGGTAAACGGAGGAAGTCGGAATTGGTCGATTCAATCGGAATGGTTTATTCAGGAGCGTCGATTGTTCGAGGATCCTGAATTCCCCGCCTGTGATAGGTCTCTGTACTTCAAGGAGAAGCCAAAGGCCAATGTTGAGTGGAAGAGACCATCGGTGAGCAATTCTCACAACGAATGTATTGGTTACGATATTCTGAAAAATCAATGAGTTTGATCTTGCCACGAATTCGAGGGACACTATAACCCGAATCCACTTTTCAGGAACTTGTCTCGGATCCGCAACTCATTGTGGAAGGTCATTCGAGATTCGACGTGATGCAGGGCGCACTCGGAGATTGGTCAGTTACCGTATACCCGTTTTCGCTGTGAGAGTCATCATGGTTCAGTTGGCTTCTGGCTGCTATAGCCAATCTCACACTGAGGGATGAATTGTTCTACCGAGTTGTGCCTCCTGATCAGTCATTCACTGAGAACTATGCAGGTTTGAACTGACTTTACTCTTACCACGACAATCGTTTCCCTCCTGATTCAGGCATCTTCCACTTCCAGTTCTGGAGGTACGGTAGATGGGTGGATGTCGTCATCGATGACAAGCTGCCTACGGTAAGTGGAAGGTTACTGTAGATCAATGGTAGTAAATTTATGTTTCATAGGTGAACGGAAAACTATACTACATTCACTCGCGAGAGCACAACGAATTCTGGAGTGCGCTATTGGAGAAGGCCTACGCAAAGTAAGTGGGTGGGGGGTGGTCTCGAGGGGAAGGTACGGATACTGTATTCGATTATTTGACTTTTGAACTTCCTTCCGCTAATCTATTTTTGTTACGGGGTTCGCTAATGTTTAATTCGATTATTAGACATGTTCATGTATGTTTCATGTTCAACTTAAATATTTGGGAGATTGAGCAAGATCATTCCATTGGCATTGTGTATAGGAAATGAAGTACAAAATATTTTTATTATGATTTTCAGGATTACGGTAGTTGTATTCCCTTTCAGATTGTATGGATCGTACGAGAATCTTGATGGAGGAACGACCACTGAGGCACTCGAGGATTTCACGGGAGGACTCACTGAGAGCTACAATCTTCATGAGGTCAGAGATCAAACTACAAAGTATTCAGGGATCAAAGTACAATTTGCAGACGGACAAGGCCACAATCCTCGCGATGCTGGTCAGAGGATTCCAGATGGGATCACTCTTTGGCTGCTCCATCTCGGTCAGTTATGATTATACCGACTAGTGAGTATCTGGTGATTTATGTTTTGCACTGTGTATAACAGCTTCAGAGCTGCATAGAAAAGAAGAAAAAATAAAACGTTCAGTTATGTTTCACTGTTTCTTTAAAAGGATTGGAAACTTGTGACAATAATAAAGCGTCCTTGTCTTGTTTTCAATTCACAATTCTCAAACGATGATTCTAAGTTTCAAGAGTTCTATAAATATTGAAATGGAAACTTTTACACTGATCTTGTGTGGATCTCGGTTTTGAATTGAACCATCATTTATCCAATCTTCTCAGGCTGATCCGAGTGTGCGCGAGGCCGTGCAGTCGAATGGATTGGTGCGTGGACACGCCTACAGCATCACGGGACTGCAGACGGTGAGGTTTGGGAAATGACACTAACAATTAGGTTACGGTATCACACCGCAATCCAGTTTTTGACTTCTTGTGGGGTTAGAATTTGAATACTCTTCTAGCTGTACTCTTACCACTAGACTCCCGTCTGCAGGTGACTACGTATCGTGGCGAGACCGTGCTGCTTCGCATTCGAAATCCGTGGGGAAATGAGGACGAATGGAATGGACCGTGGAGTGATGGACACGAATTGTGGAATGAGGTTAGTCTGACACTCTCAGTCAAGAAATATCACGGATATCACGGGCATTACTTGTTCATGTTCCTGAACTGTGGATTATAATCAATACAGCTCTGGGATACTGTATTCAATGCTTGGAAGCAAAGAGGAGTGCTAACAAATTGTCACTCTGAAATGCAGGTCCCTCAAGATCAGCAGCAGTCCATGCGTGTCAAGTTCAGGAAGGACGGCGAGTTCTGGTTGGCCGTATTCGTGTACTCCCAAGATGTAACTCTCCCCTTATTCAGGATGTGCTTTGACGACTTCGTGCGTGAGTATGAGGAGATGGAGGTGTGCAATCTGTCGGCCGAGGTGCGTTCTGTACTGATCTGGTTTCATTTCCCGATTGCAGGTGATGAACGAAATCTGCGAGATGACTGGAGTGTCTGAGGCATGTGATGCGAGTGCCAGGGGAGTGCAATGGAAGGAGGTCAGGACCGCGACGCGACCGCAACGCGTGAAAGGATTCTTTATCACTGTCAATTTCAGCTGCAAGAGGACGGAGTGTGGAGTGACAAGGACGGCAGTGCGGGCGGATGTCAGAACAACGCGGGTGAGTGATAGGAGGCCGTATTGGTGTACTCACACAATGTTACTCAGAGTCGTTCTGGAGGAATCCCCAGTACGGATCGCACTTCACTGTCACCAATGAGTCCGTGGAGCACGATGGAAAGTGCACTGCAATTGTTGCTGTGCTCCAGAAGTACAGAAGGTTTGATTTTTGTATTGTGTAGTTTGATCTCTTGATCTCTTCAGGGAGCTTCGAGTCGAGGGCAAGGACAGTCTGCCAATTGGCTTCTCCGTCTACAAGGTACCGTAATAGATCGATATTCATATACCGTACTCCTCATAGGCTCCTCAAGCGAACGAGGCGATGGACATGCAGTTCTTCCGCAGTAACAAGCCTGTTGCGAGAGTTCCCGTGTTCATCAATCTCAGAGAGGTACGAGGGGAGAACTGTTGGGCGCCAAATATCGATTGATTGTTCAGGTTACGGTAAGATTCCGTGTGGCTCCCGGTTCATACGTCATCGTTCCGTGCACATTCGAGCCTCATTCGGAGGCCGAGTTCCTCATGAGGGTGTACGCTAATGGAGAAGTCCAGGCGAGGTACGGTAATTGGGGGATGGGAAGGTTACTGTATGAATGGGGAGATATTGAACGGTTGCCTATGTTGATCCTAAATAACTGGGGAAGAAAATGGTCATCTTATGAATGATTGATTGGGGATTTTCAGGAGACTGGCCGCGTATGCATGAGACTCGAGCTTCTAAGCAATGGTGGGATCATTATGAGAGATTCTGTAGATATGACCTTTCACTGTGATTTATGGATTTAAAGGTATTTGAGTTGTGAGAAAATGCATAATGTGATATACAGAGATTTTCCATTGAAATTTTGTATTTATCAACTTGGGATGTGTAAAGATAAATATTTAATATCCATTCATTCACTTGCAACAATGAGTTCCAGATGTTGGTTTGGGCATATATGTTCACAAGGACATACAATCTGTTGGTTCAATAGAGACAGGACGAATATAGAAAAATCGAAGAAATGTGTTAACGGGCTTGAGACAAGCAAGGGAAGGTTGCTGTGGATGGGGTCAGCCATTGTAACAACTGTATTCAATTCAACTTGATAGTCATTGTTGCATACCCTGTACATGATGTAGCCCATTCCACTCCCTGTCAACACAAATAGCATCAGAAATCAAATCTTTCTTTATCAAAGAGTATCTCAACACATTCTCTTGTCTACTGTGAGTGTCTAATGACCGTTGATCTCTTTCCTCTTCCACTACGACCACCGCGACTCGACATGCTCCTGAACAGAAGGCTTACAGTATTCAACTACCGTAGCCCAACCTCTTCTTGCCGTTTGTCTTGCCGCGTGCGCCGCGAGACTTGCTGAACCTGCTCAGCTTCTGCTGCAAAGTTTGGTTCCTGAGCTTACAGTAATCAGCATTGATCGCTCACACTCTTATTGGAGCAAGCAGGGGGCGCGTGGTAGAAGGGACGAGCATCGGGTGGATAGCCTGCGCCTGAATCAGGGATCAATCAATAGGCTCAGGGTACGGTACTCACTCCTCATGGAGCTCTGTGGAACTGGAGAGAGGGGCTTCTTGTAGATGATCGCGTCACGAGGCACAGATCTGAATCAGGGGAAGGAGGGGGGTAGGACCATCTACAGTATTATGAAGGCTACTACTGTACTGACAGAGTCATTTCGGGCTCCTTGGCGTCCTTCGTCACAATATCAGCGGGTAGTCCACAGCGAGGGTAGTGAGCCTGAATCAGGGTTACAATATCTCCCATAAGATACTGTAGCCTCCATGGACTACGGTACCTTGATGTGCTCGTCCAGAATGCAGATCCTCTTTCCGTTGGTGCAGTTGAAGCAGCGAGAGATGGCAGAGACCACCTGGGATACTTTATGTAATCAATCGATGAAGGATTACTGTATCCTTACATCATCACTCATTCGCAGTGCCCTCGCTCTCTCCAGAATGAACGCCCTATGGATTGGATGAATGAAGTCCGTACGCACAAGGTAGAACATGGCTGGCACAGCCGTTGACTGATGGGGCTGAATGAACATCGCACATGAACCGGTTTTGATGGGGGACTCCTCCCACCTGACCGGCCAACCAGAGGAGCATCGCATCCACAAGATGCACTTCACTCTTCACGGAGAGATCGCATCTGGAGAAGTCAAGGGCAGTCATTCAGTTACTACACACTAGAAGTGCGTCAATGTATTCACCTCGCGAAGAGCGCCAGCATGACGTTGAACTGAATCTGCTGGAAGGCGGGGCTCACAGCCAGCTCACTGAACTTCTTGGCAGCCTGCCATGGATTATGGTACGTTTTGATTCAGGAAGAGAGTACGGTACCTCAGCGAGGATCTCCCCGTTGGTTTCAGGCTTGACTGGGGTGAGGCCGATGATGAGCAGGACCTGGAATGGATCAATCGATAATCAATGGATAGTGCAGTCAACCTGGATGAGCGCCCCGAGATCCTTCTTGGCGATGTTGGTGACGAACTGAAGGTTACGGTAATTCGATAGGTCAGTTGTTGGGTCAAACCTTCTCCAGTTGATTGCGGAGATCCGCCATCTCGAAGACCTTGGACAGCTTGAGGAGTTCGGCCAGAGAATAGAAGGAGATGTCGGTCTTCACCTGCAGATTACGGTAGAAGTCAACTGGAGCGAACTCCTGACTACCGTATTTCTGTTGATGAAGTCGACCAGGACCTTGGCTGTCACTTTGTCGTACTTGGACAGGCAGATAGTGCGAAGAATCGCGTTCTCTGCACGTTGCTGAAAGTTGCGGGGTTTAGCGCCAGATGTTTTCTGTTCGTTAACGGGCGAACACAGTGCCGCCAACGGAGTGTGAAACACATCCCAGCCTGGTTTGGCTTTTGGTACCTTCTTGATGAGGTTGGAACAGGCAATGAAGGCAGAAGTCGGCACGTTGTACGTGTCACTGTTGCAGATGATCTTGATGGTGTCAGGCGATCTTGTGGAAGAGGAGGAGGAGGGGTTCTGTAAGGAGAGAGTACTGTAGGGATACGGTAGTCATCCGTTGGAGTCGCGTGTATCAGCAGGATAATGTAGGTTCACTGCGCCCTTGGCTACGGTAGAAGTACGGTATTCTCCCGTACCGTGCGACTCTTGGATGTTCGAGAATTCTTGTTATTGCGTCCCTTTTTTGTGGAGGAGACGGAAGAGGAGGTAGACTTGAAGTTGACACGAGATCTGAAGGGGGAGTTATGTATTTGCTCCTCTTGAGCTACCGTATCCCACTCACTTCCTCGATCCTCTTGCCGCACTTCGACTGCTGCGGCCGCTGGTGGTCGATACGCCGCTCGTCTTTTTCGTGCTTCTCGTTGAACTGAAAGTTTGACCCAGTTGAAATACCGTAATCGGGTGCGGAATCCTCACATGTCGTTCTCGTACTTGCGTTGCGAGTTGTTCAGAACGTCGGCCATTGCTCACACCTGTAATGGATTACGGTAGCCTTACGGTGGTAGAAGGGGACAATGTATGAGGGAGAGGAGACTGACTTGGTTGAGTGACGACGGATAGACGAGGCGACCGTCTGTGGGACGATCAAGTGATAGGAATGAAGGGAATGAGGTAGGAGAGGACCGACGTTAACTTTGCATTGAAGGGATGAATACGTGCAAGAATGTCTCAATTGTTGCACTTACGCCAATCGATTCAGAACCGAGGAAGAATGCGTGACGGAATGTGCATAATCGTGTTTCATAAATGTCTTCCATTGCATTTTTCAGTTAAGCTTGTCACCACTATAGTGACTATACCCACGACAAATTCTTTTCACTGTTGTTCGTAGCATCATATTCTTTGTCTCTAACTCATTGTCGAGCGGTTATCTATCCGATGCGAGAGTCAACCGCTAGGCAATGAGTTAGAGAAAAGGAATGCATTTCGCGTTGAGATTCGAGGTCTCTACTCTCGATGTGGCAGTTCAATCTAAAACAGTGCAACTGTGACATAACAGCTTATAATGAATTGTGGATATATGCACTCTACGACTAAAAACCCGCAAACCCGGATCTCAGCCAATCAATCGTGTAAATTTCGGTCGTGTAAAATTTTACCCTTCACGGGAAAATGACAATCTTTTGAATACCAAGAAAACATTCTTTTATTTATCAGGAAGCGGCCACTCAAGGTCGTCCTACTCAGTAAAAAATCAGTCAAGTATTACTATGGAAAATTTCAGATTTTTCGAAAACGAAGAGCTAAGCTTTCAGAGAAAAAACAAAAATAAGGAGACTTTCACAGTAAGGTAAAGGTGAAGTGCTGCCACGTCAAGCGATAGGCTTAGTGCACCGGTAAGGCCGGCTGCTAGTAGGACTACGTAACCCTGCTTGTCCAAACTGCTTCTGGGTACGTTACCTTTCGTAACCGTAGTTACTACCAATCTACCGCTTTTTCACAGTACTGTACCACTCTATAATATGTACATTCAAATTTATACCATGATATGTTATTAAGGAGATATGTCATTTGAATTATGGAACTCTTTTTTCTAATGGACAACGCAACGACCTTTTCGTCGTCTGTTCAGAACTGGGGATTGAGGCTCTTCTTCATAGCCTAGCGCAGTCTCAGGCTCAGACTTTGGTTTCGCCTGTTTCAAATCTGAAGCACTTATAGTAACGACGCTACTTGGATTATATATTGCCGTAAATACAGTGACTCGTCTGTCATCCCCTCGGGTGTATGTGAATATGTACTGACTTCCGAACATATTGGATATATTCTCCATCTCAATCGACTCTTCTCCCACGTGTTTGGTCAATGTCTCAATGAATATCGAATCGGGGAACCCTCTGGACTCCACCATCAGTCTGAGGTCACAGTTCAGAGAATTGTGGAGCAACATCTGAAATGATGCACGATCATTATGGATTAAACTGCATGCGCTTTCCAAAACGGCAATGAAGTGTCTGTCGTCTAATTCACTAAAGTAAGAGTTGCTGTCTGACACATGAGGTTGATAGTAGCTTCCCGAGATTTAGAGCACAGAGAAAATATGTTCTACTACCTTCTTAGAACCCGTAATTCCGTCGGAAAGCGCTTCCGCCATCTCCCCTGTCGGTTGTATGCATATATACCTGAGTAATTTGGCGCACATCTTCCAAGCCCCGCCCATCAACCGAGTCCACTTCCAGCACTGACAAGTCTCATCTGTCCACGAGTGTTGACAGCTGATGCATGGAAAGGACAAGCTTGAGTTTCATTAGCAGTTCCAAAGACTTCTGAGTGCATATACGGAGAATATGCAGTTCCTTTTCACTTGCTTCTGAAATATCAATGTTTATTGGATTTGAGAATATAGGTATTGTCAAGAAAATATTTTTGTGATGTAAACTACGAAAAAATAGAAGAGTTGATAAGCATTTCACTATTCCCGAAAATGAAAAAAGTTCCTCAGAAAAATTAGGAATAGATGCTCACCTGCACAAAATCTGTCGTCAATGAATCCATGCTTGGTGTGTATGGAATCATTTATCAGTGTCAACGACATTCTTTTGCCGCGATTTGTAGGATAGAAGATGGTGTCCTGCAAGTGGAGAGAATTGCGACAAGAAGAAAAAAAGCTACGATTCGCTTTTTCCGCCAGTCCGGGGAGAGGAGCGCTTCCAATGGAAAAATCAACACTTGCAACGAGAGCGATGGTATTTTTATAGGGACAGAAAAACGCGGACGGTATTCATTAACACATTATACCTTCAGCCATTCCACGGATAATTCATCGAGGATCGCTTCAAGTTTCAATGAAGTCGTCTCTTTCAGAAGAGTTTCCAATTCGGGAATGGAATTTGAGTCGGGGCTGCCGGTTACAGAGAGAGCGATACCCGCTGATCTACAATACAACTTTATTCTATTTATTTTAATATTTCGTGTAAAATTCAGCTTCAAGCTGGATAAAAAATCTTTAAGACGCAGTAGCTGTAATATGGGACCCCTCTGTCAGTACTTTGTCAAGTTGGTGTCAAGAAGACCAAAAGTGGTTTTTCTGAATGCATATCGGAAAAGAAGTTTCTGATATACTGCTTTTGGCCCATAACCCCATGGTTCGGAAATAGCATGAAGTCATATTTTTCGCCAACTTCATTTTCATGATCTCAGTTCAGAAAATCATAACTCTGTTCATTTTCAATATTTTTAAGATTTCTTTTTTCCATTCGATTCATCTTGAAGAGTATTTTCTGCAATACCTTCAACTATTTCACAGAAAAATTTTCTCGAAATGTTACTTTCGAAAAAGCAAAAAATCGTTTTCAATACCTCTCATTCAGTCGATCGCTCTGAAACTTTTTTCTACAATTGTTATTAATTTTATTCCTCTATCGAATTCTCCTTTCAAATATCTACAAAATGGTTGGTTTCCGGTTCCGAATTTCCCAGACAACGGTGGTGAAATCAGTCCCTGAATCTCAAGAAATGCCGAAAATTGCCCAAGTTGGCAATATTCAACCCAGCATAAATCTTCAATTTTTTCGTTTCAGACAATCTTCCAAAACTAAAGTTTCATATTTTGATGTCCTCTCTCTAAATTGGTGCTAAAAAGTAGGGGTCACGTTGAGCAATTTTTTCTCGAAAAGAGCCACCAGAGAGGTCGAAAAAATGACTCTGCATGACCCCATACTTTTATGATAGAATATTATTGTCCGTTAAAAATATTAATTTTGGTGGGTTTCCCAGCTCATGAAATGCATTTTGAAGCAAGTAATGAGCTTTCAATCATTTGAGAAAATGATAATTTCATGGAATATTCGGACCGCAATAACTTGCTTCAAAATGCATTT